>AYEL01063129.1:0-20681 GCA_000484575.1 Olivierus martensii
GTCAATGAAGTGTTTCTGTAAGTCATGTGGATGTCTGCCATGGAGTTCCTTTTTACACCAGGATGTTTTCTTTTCATGTATGTGTGCAGTGTTGTCTATTTGGCATGGAGTGCTGTTCTGAAGATTTAGTGGTGTCATATTATTATTATTATTATTATTATATTGTATTTTAAAAGGAAAATTAAGTAGATAAAGTTACTGCCATTATTTAGCATCATTTTTAATTAAACTCTATCAATTCAGTCATAGTTTAATATAAATTAAAAGAATTATACAGTGTGTTTCTGTATAATCATCATAAACATCTTCATCCTCCCGGGAAAAAGGTGAACGAAAAGGTCACGGGATTTTAAGAGCTAATGTTACTCAAGACCGATACAGTTGTTCTCTGGTTTGTCTTTCGGACAAGTTAGAAAATCTTGGTCTGACACTTTCGCTCTTATGGTTTGCTCCTCGTCATAATCCAATCGTCATATCTCTTACCATCCAAGCAACGGCAATAGTTAGAAGATTGTCATATCCAGTACCATTCCAGCATTTGTGATAGTTAGAAGATTTTATTAGAAGCCAGAGGATCAACTGCCAAGTGGTCACTCGTTCTTCTTCAGTGGTGTGAGCCCATCACAAAGTATGCTGATGACACCATTTGTGTTAATTTTGTGTTAATTCATCAACAGTGGACTAAAGACTATACAGATAGGCCTCGATTAGTGCGAGTTTGAATAATGCGATTTCGATTAGTGCGACTTATAAAATTGATACCGTTTTTCAGTTAGTGCGAACAAATATTCGATTAATGAGAGTTGTAAGCATACACCAGTCTTACTAACAAAGCTCCGGCTTCTTTTATGATGTCAATTAACAAATTACTATTAATTTTCGGTTAGTAAAACCAGACAAGAAGCAGTCCAAGAACAGTCACTTGGCTTTGAAGGGGTGAAACATCAGAAAGATGGGCTTTTTGCCATTAACTGTTTAACATTACTTTACTATTATTTAGCTTGGCTATCGTATGCATACAATATAGTACAGAATTTTCTCTTTTAAAAAGTATCGAAATGGATAAAAGGAAGAACACTTTTGAAGATAAAACAGGAAACGAAAAAAGAAGAGGTTAGTGATTATGCTAGAACAAAAAATGGATGTGATTAAGTGACATAAAAGCAGTGCTCCACTTCCACTTTCGATTTTGCTATTTTGGTTTCAATTTGGCGGTTGGTTTATGAGACATAACTCCTGGTAAGTTATTAATTTAGATGATGATCAACGATGTAAAATATGAAAATAAATATTTCATAAACAGTTAGTGTTAAGTTAGTATTGTGGTTATTCATCGTGAGGTTAGCTAATGACCGGAATCTCACAAAGCAAGAACTAATTACCATAATTTACATATAGTTAATACTTCGAATAGTGCGAGAAATTCGTGGAACCAATTATTCGCACTAATTGAGGCCTACCTGTACATATAAATGATCTTGATATAAATAGGAATTTTACATACTTTTTTTAAAATTATAATATTTTCATTAGTACATTATATAAAATAACTATTATTTATAATAATAATATTATATAAAATGTAATAATTATTTTATTAAAATTGTTCAAATTTTTTGAAAATAATAATATATCAGTACAATAAAAGTAAACAATAAGCCAAAATAAATAAGATAAATCGTTTATTCAAACACGTTTTCGGCTATCCATGTAACTGAGGCAGGCTACGTGAATAACTGAAAACATTTTTGAATAAACAATTTATCTTACTTATTTGGCTTATTGTTTACTTTTATTTAATAACTAACGTAAGATGTATTTCAGTATGAATATCAGTACAAATTTTAAATTTTGAATAAATAAAGTCTAAAAAATATATTATTGATTTTCTTTATATTCAATTCATTTTCTCTGTTATTTGATCAAGTTATCATTTTCTGCCATATTTTTCAATTTTGAGCTTTGTTTAAAACTATTCACTATCTATCAATTATTATTATAAACAACTGGAATTTTTAAAGTTTTCTTTGGAAATTATCAAATATTTGTTAATAACTGAATATATATTATTATATATATAAACAGTTTAAATAATAATGATAAAAATGGTGCAATTATTCAATCAAAAATTTTCAAAATGTTTTTTCCATAAATTTTCAAATTTGATAAAAATCTCCAAAAATTCCCAGATTTGTTTTACCCACAGTAATATTTGTCTAATTTGGTAGCAGGGATGCATCAAACATGCCCATTTTAGTTCTTAACAAAAATTGTGACATAAATTATGATTATTGCACATTAAACATTTTCTACATTACCAGATACCCAACTGAGGTTTGAATACCTTGCAAAAGTAGTAATAGAACAGGAAGATACAGTATAACCTTTATTCGTAGACATTTTAGTTTTAAGCTGTCATAAAGACATCATCTTTCTCTCTTCCATTATCCATTATGCAAGAACAAATTTTGGAGAATTTTTATAGTGCTATTATATTTTGTGTAAATTTTGCAAATTTATATCCACAAAAAACTATGTATGAGTTATAGCAAATCAGATCATCAAATCATCATTTCTCTCTATTTTAACGTTTTTGAACAATTATATACTGTAGGATCTTGGACATGTTTTTTCTTCTTCTAATGGAATCCGAAACTATGACGTCAAACCACTTGCAGGTGTTAAATGTATAACACAAACAAACAATAGAATCAGACTTTGTTCGCAGAATTTAAAATAATAATTGTCTAGAAATCGTCTTTAAGAAACTAAAAACTAGTGAACTGATGCACGCGTTTAGAAATCATCTTTAAGAAACTAAAAACTAGTGAACTGTTGCATGTTATCATCTTTAAGAAACTAAAAACTAGTGAACTGTTGCGCGTCTATTATTGAATTAGACTTTGTTCGCAGAATTTAAAATAATAATCGTCTAGAAATACTTAAATCAGACTTTATTTGCAGAATTTAAAATAATAATCGTCTAGAAATCATCTTTAAGAAAACAGAATTTAAAATAATAATCGTCTAGAAATCATCTTTAAGAAACTAAAACTAATGAACTGTTGCACATCTATTTTTAATTAATTAAATAACTTATTTTCATTACAATATGTTAATTATCATTTACTTAAAATATATTTTTATATGCTTATAATTTTAGTAATTTTAATAATGATGTTGTCAGATTTGAACTGATTGTAATAAAAAAATGACAATTAACAACCGAACTAACGAATCATATGATGCAATGATGAGCTGTTTTACTGACTTGTGAGCTCTATTTTAAATAAAGTTCTAACACAGTACAGCACAACTAGCAATATGAAGTTAAAGGCTTTTATAAATGTTTTCAGCATTTCTCAATGCCATCTTCAGTTACATACTAATTCCAAATTAGAACAATTAAAACAAATGTTCTAATTTGGAATTAGTATGTAACTGAAGATGGCATTGAGAAATGCTGAAAACATTTATAAAAGCCTTTAACTTCATACTGCTATTTGTGCTGTACTGTGTTAGAACTTTATTTAAACTGATCATAAGCAGTTTTGTATTTTAGAAGAATTTTAGAACTCTATTTTGTCGGAAAGTTCTCTTTTAACAAATATTTGTGAAACTTGAAAAGCATAATTTTAGTTCTTTGTCAGAAGTTTTTTAACTAAATTAATTGCATGAACTAAATGTAATAACGTCATTTTATATTGTAAAGCTAACAAAATTAACCGGGAAAACTATTATTTTTGAATTACTTTTTGATCGGCAGAGGAAAATGGAATGCTGTACTTGTCAGATAAACTCATAAAATATATGATTTACAGAAAAGTGGTCCCTCGCATTTCACCCCCTGTAGGTAATAAGTAGGATACAAAATTGTAAATACAGTCAACTCTCGATAACTCAAATTTTTATTGAAATCCCAGCCCCTTTAGTGGAGATTCAATGTTAATGGTCTGTGATTGTTTACAAATTAAACCTAATTAATTAGCAAAAATTAAAAAAGTGAAGTGAAATCTTGCTTAATTTTCATTTAAATTTTTTGATAATTTTACAATTTATTAAGTTTTTTATTGTCTTTCTAAAGATGTAAAAATTTTTTCCAAATTTAATTTTATTATTTTCTTTCATAACTTTTCATTCATTATATGAGATCGGAGAAAACACGATTTTTCTATATGAAATCTTAGTCATCCAATGAAATGTTTGGAATTTTTTGATAGTGGCAAATCTTATAAATAAAATAAGGTACGAATGAAGAAAATTGGATAATATTTTTAAAAAATTATTGATAAAAAACTCAGTACAGTGGATTCTTGATTTTACAAACTCGTATAGACTCCCAAAAAAGTTTATAAAATCAAAAGTTCATAAATGGGAATGGCATTAATTAACAATAATGACTTTGTGGGACCAACTAAATAGTTTGTAAATTGGAGGTTCGTGAAAATTGGAATCCACTGTATTATGCAAATTTTAATTAAGTTAATTATTTAATTAGTCGAAAAGTGACAGAAATTTATTAAACTATTGTCATATTTTTAATAAAATTTATTTATTGTTATGTTTTTTCTTCTATTCAATAATTTTTATTTTTATTTTTTATAAATTTTCAAATTTATAAAATGTCACGAGAATGGAGCTTCATTTGCTAAAATAAAACAAAATCTGAACTGGCTTATAGGACCTAAAAATAAATTTAAAGAAATAAATTAGAATTATTAAAAACTTGGTGTATTATTTACATTTTGTATCCTACTCATTATCTACAGGGGCGAAATGCGAGGGGCCACTTTTCCAGATCCCAAAATATACATGAGAGAGAAACAAACCAAAGGATCCAGTGACTCAAGGTCATGGGTCCTGATTAAAGTAAACTAGCTGTAATTTTATTTTGACAGTTTTCTACACCAATGAGAGGCAAGAAATAATAATTCCCCTGACGAATGAAGAGTTTAGTTTCATTTTAAACCTTTTCTTCAGTTTGATATGATTGGAGAATTTAAAGAAAATAGGAGAAGTAAAAAAAGAAAGAAAGGATTTTTAACAGTTTGCACAGAGTTTCTGACTTTGGCTCAGTTCTCTTTCCTTCAGTTCTCCTCTTCAACTATGTCCGTGTTTGGGTGAATATCGTTGTCTTTGTGTTCATCAGTAAATACTGACAAACACAAAGATGACAACACTCACCCAAACACAGACTAAAGAAAATACAAAGAAAAGAAGAAAAAAAGATTCTCTCTCATGGGTATGTTCATGGATCTATCTCTTGCATGTTCAACTAATATACAGCCCCATTAAAGGTTAGGTTTTTAGACTTTATAGTTTATAGACTTTTATTCTGTGTTATTTGTCTTTGATTAATGTTATATTTGTTTTTTAATTATTATTATTATTTTATATTATATTATTTAGTTATAAATAGTTTAGTTGTTGATTGTTTTCGTATTTCTCACTTCACTTCTGGACCCCTGATGCATCGCTTACTCATATCGCTTACAGTTTTTCGGCCACAATCCTGACGTGATGTCCAGTCATTTAAATATTCTTCACTGTGCTGGAGCAACATCTAGGAACTCTAGAGCAATGGTTCTTAACCTTTTTTCTGTTGAGGAACACATTTTAATATTTTAAAATTCTCAACCTTTTTTCTGTTGAGGAACACATTTTAATATTTTAAAATTTGGCAGCCGCCTAAATATTTTAAATAATAATTTAGATTTAACAACAAATTTTTATTATCTAAATATTTTAAATAATAATTTAGATTTAACAATAAATTTTTATTAACTAAATCTAAATTATTATTTAATATATTTAACAACAAATTTTTTTAACATTTTAAATAATAATTTAGATTTAGATCGGAAGAGCGTCGTGTAGGGATAGATTTAACGACGAATTTTTATTAACAGATTATTGCATTTATTTTTATTGCATTCAGATTACATCAAATTCTTATTAAGTTATAGCGCCACCTGTGAATTTTATCTTTTTAGAGAAATTAGAATATGAATTTAATTTTTATTCCTTCAATTTTTAGATTTTGAATAACGATAAAAAATTTTGGCTGTCGCAGAAATTTGAGAGTTACATCTTTCTAATGATACTCTATTTATAGGAATCAGTGCAGTGGTTTGATTGCAAAAGGGATATCCAACCAACAATGTATTAATATTATATATGATTCATACAATTACATATAATGATTCATTCTTAATTTTTTGTGGCACATTAATGTGCCAAGGCACAGCAGTTGAGAACCACTGGTCTAAAGTATATAGTTATAGAAAAGTATATTAAGTGAATATTTTTAACTTAATCCTCTTCATATCACATTTATGCTATAAATAATTGCTGTGCACTATTAAGTTTTCTTCTCCATCAATTATATAAAATTCTATTTGTATTAGATAGAAACATCTAGTCTAAAGTATAGAGTATTTTATATAAATTATTGTAAGATACAATTTATATTGAACTGTATATATATTAGTAAATACAAAAGAAATTTTAAATAAAATTTTTTTCTCATCTCAGAAGCATTATTCAAATATCAGTTTAAATGAAAAGTAAACAGTCAAAGAAGTTTTTCTATAAATTGGCTTTAAAATCAGAAAGATGACTTTCTCCAGGATATAATACATACAATACAGTGCTCTGTGGTTAAAACAGGTTTGTGGGTATAGATCTGACATATTGTTAAATGAATGCACTATAATCAATGGATACATTTATTTTCTAATTCAATGATTGTCTAATGGTCTAAAAACTAATTTTATATTGTTGAGCATGATAAACATAACTGCACATTTGGTATTTTTTAATAATCAAAAGAAAATCAATGTGAAATGGTATAAATAGCTAATAAGAATCTATATGTAACAGTTTTATTTACATCATATATTTATATCAAAAGTGATTACAAACACCAGAATTATGTGAAAAATTAAAATAAAATCATAAATTTTGTCCAAAATTGATGAATTACAGTGTAAAAAATTTCAGTTTTTTCTAAGATATTTTGAAATCTATATATTATTATTATTAGAATTATTAATATGAATTCAAATTCTTATTGTTTTATCAGAAATTATAATAACTAGATGTTAACTGCTATAAATAAGCAGAAATTTTGTGATTTAATTTTATAATTTTGGAATATCACTTGAAAAACTCCTCTCCAAGTTTGCATAAGGAATCATAAAATGGTGGGCATTGTTAGGTTATAACACCACCTACAAATTTTTGTCTTTTTAGAGAATATACAATTTTAATTTAATTTTTATTCCTTAAATTTTAAATTATTAACAACAACAAAAAATTTTGGCTGTTGCAGAAATCTAAGAATTAGACCTTTTTAATGATACCCTATTTATAGGAATCAGTACAGCAGTTTGACTGCAAAATGGATATCTATACATTAGCCAATCAACTACATTTCACTATTAATATATATATATATAGATAGTTCTGAAAATATTGTTACTTTTGGCTTTGTTATTGTTGAAAGATGGCAATGAGAAGTTAGCAAAGCTAGAGAATGTCAATTAATGTATTTTTTTCAGAATCTGTTTCAAAGGGATAGGAAACAAGAAAAGCTCACAGTATGTCTGAATCCATGGTATAAATGACAGCATTATATCTGGGGAGCACTGCATTAAAACAGATAACAAAACTAGAAAGATTGTAAAAATTTTACCTTAGCTGACCAAATATTTCTAGCCAAATATGTCTAATTAGCTAATTTGGAATTAAATTATAATAATAATAATTTATTAATTAAGACTATGATGCCTCATCTGTTGCGTTAATAATTAAGGAATTTAAATTTAGGCTAAGTTAGTGACACTAATTTATTAAGATAAAATATATCTTAGCTATTTCATTATATTTCTATAATTAATTTTATAAAATTTATTAGAATGAATATTTCAATATTGTTGTTAATGAATTATCTTTTAATAGATTCCATAATTATTATTATTATATTTGAATAATAATTCAATAATTGAAATTTTTAAAAATAAATAAAATCTGCTATATTTAATTATTTTTGATATTACTTCATAAAGTTTATTTATAAAATGTTTGAATTATTTGTAGATATTAAATATAAAAACAAAGGAAATTAATCTTTTATATAGGATATTTGTCCTACTTTTATAATCTGCTGTAATTATAATAAATTCTTTTATCAGTCTATTTTTAGTCTTGAAAAAATATGCTTTTATAATATATTGTTAAGTAATCAATTAATCCATTTATTTTTAATGTAATAATTATATTCTTTCTATATAACTTGATATAGCATATACACAACTAAATTGATTAGTTTTTTTAATTTAATACATAATAATACAGATACATAAAACACACACATTCATATATTTATTCACTCAAAAATAAAAATTTGTAAAATAAATTTCAAATTGCATTCATTACAGCTAAAACTTCAAGGGATGTGACATTCAACAAGGTTGTTAGATAATTCTTCATTATGTATCATGCAAAGAGAGAAAATCCAAAGAGTGGCATAAGTCATCATGTTGAAGTGGTTGAGCTTCTTGAGTTACTGGAAACAAATGACAATCATGTTGTAGATGAAATAAAAATGCTCATACATGAACAATTGAATAACAGTAAAAATCAATTTTAAATTTCTCTTAAATGATTTTTATTTGTAAAGAAAATAGATATATTTATTTAAAAATAATATAATAATACTAATTTAAATATTATTTATATAGCAAAAGAAGCATGGCTATTGCATGGGCTTGTAGATTACTTTATAGATACTCAATCACCTCGGTGTCTAGAAATTATTGTAGGAGTGAGAGAGCCACATGATAGGGTATATTATTTTTTGGAATCATTTTACAAAATATAAATCTTTTATTTTAGAATGTCATATATATATTTATTTATTTATATGTATATATTTTTTGTTAAAGCATTTATTTGATAAGTTAGCAGATTGTTTGAAAAGTAATTCAAGATATGCTGCTCTTACTCTTTTGGGCCATATAGTTCGTAGACATCCATCTTGGTTACATAAGATCACACAATATCGTATTATGCATAACTTGATTAATATTCTGAAGGTATTTTTTAATGTAATATAATCTATATCTATATCTCTATATCTAAGCATTTAATCTAAATTTTAAATGCTATTGTAGACTGATACAGCTGTAACAAATTTAGTGAGTGCTGTTCTTATTATTGTTACTTTATTGCCTGCAATACCTTCTCTTGTTGGCTCTCATCTTTCAGAAATTTTTGATGCATTTTCACACTTGGCATCTTGGAATACAAAAAAACCTGGTAGGCATCAAATTTATTTTATAATAAATTGATTTTTTATAATCATAAATTAAGCATTATATAATTGTTATTTTCAGGTAATATACCAGAAATTTATATTCTTCATCTTCAAGTTAGCATTTATGCATTATTTCATCGACTGTATGCCATGTATCCTTGCAACTTTCTTGCATATTTACGTTCAACTTATGGGCGCCGCGATCAAAATCAAGAAAGTTTCCATATTTTTACAGAAACAATAAAAGTATGTAATGTTTTTAATTTTCAAATATTATGTATATTCAATATTTTGAAGATATTTAAAATTTATTCTTAAATATATTAAAAGTTAATGTAATTTCTTTGAAAACACTTGTGTTCATAGAATTCTTTGTTGTTTTTTATAGTTTTGAGTAATAATGTTTTTTATTATTTATATTAGATAATGAAAAATAATAATAATTATTATTTTCTTATTTTATTTCTTTGAAACTTTTTAGCCAATGTTAGAACGTGTAAGGTTACATCCATTACTAGTAACTGCCTCAAAAGAAACTGAATTGACAACAACCAGGTAACTAAAAATTTAATCAAGCTTTCTATAATTAAATCATTGATGATATTTATATGTATATAATTTTGTGTATTTTGTTTAGATGGAAAAAAATGGAAATCCATGATATACTTGTAGAATGTGCAAGAGTTTCTTTAGATTTAATTGAAGGAACATGTGAAGAAATGCCACAGTGTACAATGTGGAATTCAAAACCACATCAGATTATAGGTGGTAAATATGGATTTTCAGCTTCAAATGTTCATAAAAGTAATTAAATTCATAAATGTTCAAATGGAATATTTTTATAAATTATAATATGAAAACACTATATCCAGATTGGATTAAAAATATATTTTTAAAAATAAGATTGAAATTTTTCAATTTAAGAAATATAATTTACAATTTTTCTTTCTGATCGGCTTTGTTATGATTTAGGTAAATCTGGAAATAACCTTATCTTCTTTTTTTTTACAAATGATGAAATTAAATAAAACCTTAATTATTTTAGATTTTTTTTTTTGACACTCTTCATTTCTAAATAGAATAAAAGGGTATATAAATTAGATTGTCTGTCAGCATGATAATATGCTTATTAATTATTTGATTTGGATAAAATTCATATATGTTAAATTAGGTCACATTAGAGGATCAAGTCTATTGAAATTGATCGATATCTGTTCAATATTATCAGTTCAGTATGAATAAAATGCTTATGAATATATGCTTTCTTTATTTTCAGGCAATATCTCTGATAAATAGTATCCAGTCTGAATGAAATATATACACAATATTGGAACCCTCAAGAAAACGATGATGTCCTGCCTGATATGATATTATCAGGCAGGACATTGTTATTTTCAATATGATTGATTCCCTAAAAGGTTCCAATATTGTGTATATATCTGATATTTTAACAAAAAGATGTATAAAATCAAATAATGGAGAGAGTTAAGTGATATATTCATCAATCTTAATTAACTAATTTATTATTAAAAGACCTTAAAATATGAAATTTTTAATATCAGATATAGTAGCATTTTGAATTTGTCTGGAGTTTTAATTATATAAGAGGTTCATTGAATTGTTTGTTTCTCAACAAAACTGGTGAATTTATATAGGTAATCCTCAACTTATAACTGCTTTACTTATGACAGTGTTGAAATCTGTTAATTCTATGATTGGTCTATTAATACAGTTCAATGGGTTCAATTCCCTGACTCAATGATAGGATATAAGGAAAGCATTGTTTTTTTTTTGTGTCTGATTCTTGTAGTTTGTGTTCTTTATGTTTATTAAAATAATGTATAGTGTCTTAGTAAATATTAGAAGTGAAAAATCCATAAATTTTTGGCATTTTCAACTTCCAACCATTCTGACTTATGATGGCAGGATTCAAAACTGAATCTTGTTGTAAGTTGAGAACTATCTGTATAAGTTCATTATTAAAGAATAAATCTTAAATTTTATTTACCTTATCTATGAATCTAATTAACTAGCCCAATTATATCCCTTGAAATCTTAATAATCTGAAAGAATTTAGTTTAAATTCTTTCAAATTATTAAAATAACTGTTAAGATTTCAAGGGATATAATTGGGCTAGTTAATTAGGTTTATTTGGAATAATTCCCTTGAAGGTTTGTATTGTATAAAAAGTTTAAGCTTTAACGACTAAGCCTGATCTATGTGTTGCCTGGATAGATTTAGCCCGGTCAGGAATAGATCTATCGGCAAAGTCCGATGTAGATAATCAAAAAGTTAATTCTAAATTAATATAACTGTCTGGAGAATCAACTCACTCATTGGCCTCAGTAGTCTAGTGGTATGATGTTGGGATGTTAGCCCAAAGGTCCCCGGTTCAATCCTGGACCGAGGTGGATTTTTTCTTCAGATAAATTAGTTAAAATTATAGTTTAATTATTAAGTAATAGATGACGCCACTCATTGATTTAATAAAAACAATAAATATTCTAATTACGAGATGGTGCTAAAATAAGTTTAAATTCTTTCAAATTATTAAAATTACTGTTAAGATTTCAAGGGATATAATTGGGCTAGTTAATTAGATTTATTTGGAATAATTCCCTTGAAGGTTTGTATTGTATAAAAAGTTTATACCTTATCTATTATTACTTCTTTGCTTTTAAATGAATCTTTTACATTTTAGCATCTGTGAAATTAGGCAATGTCTTACAATCAATGTTAAAAGAAACTTTTTATTATCTAATTAAAAGAAACAATCATTGGTGTACTAACAAAAAATAATAAAATTTTGCCATCACAAGTATGATTAGCATTATTTAAGGAATGTTATAAGATTTTCAAACAGCAAATTAAAATCTATGAAAGCAAAATCAAAAAATAAAATATGCAAAAGAAATTAAACTAATGGAATGAAAATTCAGCCAACAGACTTGTCAGAAGCTTAAATCAGTATATGAGATGGTCCAAAAAATAATCATCAATATATGCTAATAGAATAAAACTATTGTAGATGGCCCATGTTTGATAAGAAATATTGGAAATTGCCAATTCTTTGTCAAACAACAATTTCCAATAATATAACTGCAATCTATCAATATATTTATATTTCAGAAAATAATAGTGTAAATTATCTATTTGATAACATTAAAAAAAATCACATTTTACATTATATAAATATGAAATATCCTATGTTGTTTATATATTTTTCCACTTAATAAGCAATGGAAATTTTATGTTGCATATTATCTATGAATTGCATACAATACTTCTATCTTTTATAGCAATTTATTTAAAATCATTTTTATAAAATATCATTCATAATTTAAAATTACTTTTTTAAAATATGCAAATTCTAATTATAGAGCAGAAAATGCATTGGGTAAATCTATTAATGGTTAACATATTACTTTTGTAAGAAAGCTGGGAGATTTCTGATAAAAATTCATTATAAAATATTTTTATTTCAAAAATTAGAAAATGAAGTGTCTCATATTTTTTATACTTTTGATATTTTAAATAAATTTGGCTTCATAATAGGCCTTTTACAGTATAATTATTCTAAATTTACAAATTCTTTCTTTTTGATGTTTAATGATGTAAAAAAATTAAATAAAAGTTAAAATTTAAGTTTTGTTGTGTGTAACTCATATTATTTTGCATTTATAAATAATGTTATTTTTGGTACAGTTTTGCATTAGCGCCACATAAACAAGAATAGTACCAATCGAAAGATGACAACACGTAGAGAAAACTTTCCAAAATGACTGCATTTTTATCTGGTGCAGACTTCAAGAAAATGAACAATGAAATTATAGTATTTCTCCATATGTAGTATCTAAACTGGTGTGTGTTGTCATTTTGAAAACCTTTCTAGGAAAAAATCTTGATCATTAAAGAATTAAAGATTAGCCTATCACAGACTGATTATTAAAACACGAATCAGCAATTCCATTGTGTTAAAGATTCATTCAAAAAATATCTCAGATTTCAAAACATAGTTTTCAAAAGGTGGCACGTACTGGTTTAGATACTGTATGTGGAGAAATATTAATTTCATCGTTCATTTTCTCAAAGCCTGCACCATATAGAAGTGCAGTCCTTTTGGAAAGTTTTCTCTACTCATCGTCATCTTTTGATTGGTACTATTTTCATTTATATGATGTTAATGTAAAATTATACCTTATTTTTCTTTTCAAATAATAATTTACTTTATATAGTATATTTTTATATATAGACGCAATCTTTATGAAATAAAAAGTGCAAGAACATAAAAATAATAGGATTCTAACATGATTTTTCTTAGGATTTATTATATTATTTTTGGTAATTTTTTAGGTCTGGAATCAATCTTCTATTTTCCCATAGGTACAGTATATTTTTTACATGAATTTTTCAGGAAAGTATCTATCGTGTAAAAACAGAATTAAGTGTATTTTAAAATTAAAAAATCTTTAAAATTTAAAAACATAAAAAAATTATAAAATAACATGTGTAATCTTTATGAAATAAAAAGTGCAAGAACATAAAAATAATAGGATTCTAACATGATTTTTCTTAGGATTTATTATATTATTTTTGGTAATTTTTTAGGTCTGGAATCAATCTTCTATTTTCCCATAGGTACAGTATATTTTTTACATGAATTTTTCAGGAAAGTATCTATCGTGTAAAAACAGAATTAAGTGTATTTTAAAATTAAAAAATCTTTAAAATTTAAAAACATAAAAAAATTATAAAATACCACAGAAATTATATAAAATAACTAGTAAATTTAATTATGAAGCCCAATTTATGCCAAAAGTTGCCATACATTATTTTCTTCTTTCACATTAGTTGATCTTCTAGGAGGCTCTAAAGCTGAGCGATGATTTTTCAAAAAAGTTTTTACATAAGGCTTAAAATTTTATTTTAAATTTATAAAGTAAATTAACAGATTTTTGATTTATAAAGTGCATATTCCCTTTACCACTCTGACAATAGTCATAAAATTAATTATGAAGCCCAATTTATGCCAAAAGTTGCCATACATTATTTTCTTCTTTCACATTAGTTGATCTTCTAGGAGGCTCTAAAGCTGAGCGATGATTTTTCAAAAAAGTTTTTACATAAGGCTTAGAATTAAATTCTCTTAAAGACCCTGATCTCACCCTTCCCATATTTCAAAAACTCTGAAACATGTTTCAAAAAAGCTAAGTCCCTATCTGCCTACCCTACTTTGGAGGGCATTATCAGCACATCGCCACTATTTGATATGTACGTTCAAATACACAAGTATGAGGAAGAGAGAGACTAATGTAAGTCATGCAAAACAGCATTTTTCTTGGAATAAATAAATAAGGAAACAAAAAGAACAAGGGGCTTGCAAGTTAGAGAGAAATTTAACAAAGGACTTGTGCGAGCCCCCTACTACTCACTATTGGTTGTATTAGAGATTTCATATACTATATAATTGTACCATATCACATTGTCAGATCAAACTCTTATTAAATATCAAATAGTAGTTTAAAGTTAGTTGAATGAATCTGATGAAGTTATTTCAAAATCAAAACCACATGCTAATTATCCTTAACACAACAATTAATTCATATTGGTGGTGTTTATCAAAACTAGAAAATGCTATCAGCCTATTTATTTTAGTTTTCTATAAATAAGTTTTGATTACTTTGTTCACATGATTTTTTTCTTATTAGTTTAAAATGAAATCATGAAAAGAAAGATTACATTGGTAAAAACAAGAAAGACAGCAACAATATCATGCTAGAAAAAGAAGTATATCACAAGCAAATAACAATCAACCTATGATTCTAACATTGTGGAAATAAAAATTGCTAATAATCAGTTTAATGAAATTATGATTCAGCAACATTATTGTGATCCAATGTATACCTGCCAATTTTTTTGCCTCTATTAATTTTAAAAATGAATGTTCATCAGATGAAAAGTTTAATAATTGTTTGTCACAAAAGAAGAGTGAAAATACCTCTTAGAAAAGAATATCCTCCTTTTTTAAAAAAAAAGATTTAATTACTAATATTAATAATTGAAATTATAAAAATTTTAAGCATAACATCAGATCATATAACAGTGCATTATTTTTTGCATTAATGGATGCCCAAGTAACTGAAATTTGTGGAAATGGTCCATATTTTTATCAGGTGCATGGACAAATTTATCATAGAACATCACATATACATCACATATTGTTTGTTCTCATCATCCAAATGATGATGAGAACAAACAATTTGCTCAATTTTGTTGTTGATTCTGCTGAAGCCAATAAACAGATGATGATTAATAGAGTTAATTACAACTGTAATGGTCCATTATGCAAGAACTTGATCATTTTATCAGAAATAATCTTATCTTTGCTAAGGCATAAAAAAACATGCAAGTAATTGAGAAAAAAGAAAAAGATAATGCATTATTTTTTTAATCATACCATTCCAGTTGTTATAAATATGGTATTTAAATATAATAGAAATGTTGATCAATGATGTTAAAATTTATTTACAGCAGATTAAATAGCTATAATTTTTAGAAATTGTGATGGTGAATTACCATTTGAAAGAAATATATATTAGATCATCAGATATATTTCCACAAATCTAAAAATTCTGATTGTAACTTTATAAACATTTATATTTTAAGCCCAAATTTGGACTTAATGACTTATGTACTCTTTTATCCTTTTGGAGAACCCTAGCTGGCAACCAGGAATTCAGATTGAAGGTCATGAAAATTATGCATGGAAAAATATTTCCATATTACAATATAAATTGCTCAAACAGCAATAATAACAGATATATTTAATCCTATTTTTTATGAAGGAAAATTATTTTAACAATGGGAAGTTGATTTTTTTACAAGTAGAAGCTTAATAATTTGAATTTTTTGAGAATTTGACAATTTAAATTAAGAATTGACTAATACTGAGGTTTAATGGATTATTTATTGGATATTACAAATCATAACCAAATTGAACTTGGTAGCCTGTAATATTGCCATCATCATTTCTGGGTTCATCAAAAAATGTGTGTGAGAAATTCAATGATGCTATGAATATAGTTGCAAAATTTGGTAAACCTGATTTATTCATAACTATGACATGCAATCCAGATTAGTGTAAAATTACAGATAATTTTTTTCATGTGCAAAAGCCATCTGATAGGCCAGACTTGGTTTCAAAGATTTTTAAATTAAAACTTCCTGCATTAGTGGATGATATTTAAAAAAAAAAAAAAATATTTTTTGGATCAACAGAAGCATTTGTATAAACAATGGAATTCCAAATAAGATTCCCATATGCTCATATACTGGTTATTTTAAAATAAGAACATAAAATAAAAGATTCTGAAACAATTCATAAAACTGTATCTGCTGAGATTTCTGACTAAAAAAATGAACCACAACTTTTTGAAATTATAACAGGATGTATGATGCATGATCAATGTGGAGATTCAAATCCTAATGTACCATGCATGGAAAATAATAAATGTACAAAAGGATATCCAAACGAATATAGAAAGGAAACCATAGCAAGCACTAAGAGATATTCTTTATATAGAAAATATGAGAGAACAGCCATAAAAATTAAGAATAAAACCATTGATAGCAGAAATATTGTCCCATAATATGCATGTCAATAAAATCTGTTAAATATATTTATAAAGGATATGATTGTGCAAATGTGGCAATAATTAATCAGCAAAATGCAGAATTAATTCATAATATCATTACAGTTATTAATTCATAATATCTTTACAGGTAATTTAGAATATTATTTCATAATATTCTAAATTACAGATTATCTTTATGCCAGATATGTAAGTGCTCCTGAGGCTATGTATAGATTATTGGAAAATAAAATTCATGATAGATCTCATGCTGTTATAGGACTTGGAGTGCATTTACCAATGGAACAATAATATACTTTAAAGAACAGCATGAAAGTGAAACACTTGAACAAGCTGCAACTATAAAAAATCTCACTTAACAGTTTTGGTTTATTCTAAATGAAAATAACCAAGAAGCCAGATAATATTTATATGCTAAATATCATATCACTATCAGTTTTCTAAATATGAATGAAAAAAATGAATGAGAAGACAAAATTATTTCCTAAAGATGATAAAAAGATTTTATTTAATATTACTATTAAATGTGAGTAGTGCTACAAAGTTAGAAGATATTTGCATAGTAAATGTTATTGTTTATAATTCTTTTAAAGAAGCAATACGTCCAAGGAATTTGTTAGATGATGACAAAGAACAGGTGAGGTGCCTTGAAGAAGCATTTTTATTATAAATGCCATCTTAGATTCGTCGATTATTTGCAATAATTAGTGCATTAAATACACCAAATTATCCTTTATCATTATGGAATCAGATTAATGAGTGAAAACTTTATGTTAAATTATGATACTAAAATGTCAAAGAAAATAGCAATAGCATTAAAAGATATTGAATGTATTTTTAATGTACATGGTCTGATGTGCTATGTAATATTACATTACAATTGCATAACACACCATCTACACTGATAAGAAAGGCAATAATAATTAAAATTCTTCTCAATAAGATTTAAATGATTAAAACAAAACAATTAAAATGCTGTAAATGTTGGGCACTAAAAAAGAGCACACTATAAAAATGTGCTTCACATAATTACAAAGATTGTAAATTGATCTTCACCTATCATGAAGTTAAAAATAAGAGCCTTTGAATGTGCACTATACAGAATTTTACTAAGATTTTTTTTCTGTTTTTAAGTAACTGATTTCAAATACTATATTGGAAAACTGGTTTGTGATATTGTGCAGCTTTATACAGTCTTAGGTTGTATAATAGATGTGACCATTTCATGATTGTTTTCAAAATTATAAGAATAAAACTTTTAACTTTAATAAAAGTAAATAGTAAATTATAACAGAAAATGGAAAGGATTACATCCTTTTATAATCACTACTTCAGCATATGTGTTTCACAAAATAATTTTCTGTTATTCAGTAAATAATAATTAACATTTTGAAAGTCTCTTAAGGGATCAATTTAAAGGACTTTTAAAAGACTGAAGCTCAAACTTATTTAAAAATAGTTTTCATTTCAATCATCTATTTATTTGTGAGAAAACTCAAGCTTTCAGGATTGAGCTGACTTGAGCAAGCAGCTCTAATGATAATATACAGAATTATTCAACTAAATTTTTAAATGCATAAATTCTGGAATGCCATCTCATGAACAGAAATTAAATTTGGATCCTTGATTACATTCTTGAGAAATTTAATTTCTAAACATGGATTATGTAATGTGATATATTTAATCATTAAAAAGCTCTTTGAAAATTATATACAAGCTCAAATAATAAATGGTAATAATAAAGATGATTTGTATTTTGATACCTAGAATAGACATGATTCCAAGTGAAACTAATTTGCCATTTACTTTAAAAAAAGACATCAATTTCCTGTAATTTTAGCATTTGTTATTACAATTAATAAATTCTATTAATAAATATACTATTATGTGAATAATAATCAGAATATTTTGAAGAAACAATGAATATTACATTTATTTAAGATTATTTCTGTGATATACTGCATATATCTTTGATTAAATAATCAGAAACAAATACATTAAGTGGCAGGATTAATACTTCAGATAATAACTAGTACACTAAAAGTAGATATAATTTTTTCATGTCACAATAGTTCAGATAATTGATGCTCTATTGTATTTATCTATGGACAATATTTATTATTATTAGTCATGATTCTACACTGTATAAATTTAACATATTTTCTATTCAAATATAATATAAAAATACTATCAAAGACACAAAATCACAACAAGCACTTGAAGCAGGATAAAAAACTAATTTATTATTCACGGAGGGGCTACCAGTGTAGAGTGGATGTGTTGTGGGAGGAGGCGCAGGTTGTTAAGTCTGTTAGGGACAAGAAGCAAGGGTTCACGGCGGAAGCGATAACCATCTTCCGTAAAAAACTGAAGGGAAAGGCAATCCTAAATGATGACGACCCTAGTAGGTTGAATTGTGTGTGGAGGTGGTGTCATTCTAATAGAGACTGAACGGAGCATGCGCTGTCTACACAGACGCCGATCTCCTGTTAATCTTTATGAACATTTATTGCCAGAACTTTTTTGAACACTTATTGTTTACCATTATTTTTGTAAATATTATCATCATCTCTCAAACTATATTATTATGATTTTTTGTATTTTATTTTGCTAATTTTTCTCGGATTGATTCCGTCGGTATTATTTACGATGTAGGAGGACGTAACATCAAACAAAAGTACAATGTATTAACCTACAGTTATTTTTGCCTCTCTAACTGTATTTATTTGATTTGTTTTATATGTATTAACATTTCCCAGTTAATTCTGTATGGTTTTTTATGATGTACTAGGACACAAATAACGTGTATAATATAATAACTTGTAACGAGAAACTTGTTGAGAGGCTTTGGTAACTACTATAACACCTGGTAAACACCCCCGTTTAAATGTCATCGCGACTACTTTAACTGAATGTTTATTTGTGGAACATCCCAACAGGGACGGCCTGCATCTGAAACTGGTTAGTCACTCGCTTGAGATTACCGGCTGAGGAGGGCCATAATAGGCTGAAAGCATTTCTGGAAAGAGATTGTATTATTAGTATATGTAGTGCATATTATATATATCTAATAATTATTTAGTTTTTTATCCTGCTTCAAGTGCTTGTTGTGATTTCGTGTGTTAGTAGAAGCAGCAGAACTCAGTTGTTTATAGTTATACTATCAAAGATTTAACCTATACAATGCAGTAAACTAATATGAAAAGCTGCACATATATAGTTTTCATATTACTTTACTTCATTTAGCTTGACCACAAATTTTTATTATTATAAATGAAAATTTTAGCCATTAATTTATTACATTTCATTTTTGAAAGATTTAAACGTGATGCATTGAAAAATATATTATAAAATATTTAAATCCAAATTTTCCAATTGAATATTCTTTGAGCTATGGTACATCCTATATATCTTCATCTGATTAAATGTAATGAATGTATTATTCTTTTTTAAATTTTTGATATACTAATATTTTGTTTGTTTAAAACAATTATTTCTCTCTATAAATTGTTGTTTTATTGAGAAAAATAACTTAAATCTTCATTTCTATTAAATTATATAAATTTAATCTAAACTGTCAATATTAGTCCCTATTTGCACAAACATAATTTTCTGAAAGTTATGAAAGTTTCTTAACTTTTTTGTATTTGATCAGAAAATTATAAATTATTATTTCATTAGAAGATTCATTTTTGCACAGTTTTGATAT
>AYEL01063130.1:0-36659 GCA_000484575.1 Olivierus martensii
TAGAACAGGCTTAACTGCAAATTCAACATAAAATTTCCTTTAAAATAAAACATCCAATGAAAAGGTTAGCTAAACAGTATCCTGTATCATAATCAGTAATAATTCTTTTAGCTAAGTAATTCTGTAAAAATCCAATAACAGTAATGCAGGTAAGTTATCTGTTGCCCCCTTTTTGACACTTAGCGCCATCTATTGATATTTATTGTCATAAAATAAAAATTCGGCCCGTAGGGCCCTAAAAAAATGACCAAATAAAAAAAAGATCTGTTGTCGCAGACATCCCAAAATTATACCTTTCTAACGATATCCTATTTATAGAAATCAGTACAGTGGTTCGTCCGAAAAAGGGACTCCAGCCAGCCACGTTTGACTAATTATCATATATATTAATAGTCAAACATGGTTGGCTGGAGTCCTTTTTTCAGACGAACCACTGTACCGATTTCTATAAATAGGATATTGTTAGAAAGAGTATAATTTTGGGATGTCTGCGACAACAAATCTTTTTTTTATTTAACCATTTTTTTAGGGCCCTAGGGGCCGAATTTTTATTTTATGATAATAAATATCAATAGATGGCACTAAGTGTCAAAGAAAGGGGCAACAGATAACTTACCTGCATTACTATTATTGGATTTTTACAGAATTACTTAGCTAAAAGAATTATTACTGATTATGATACAGGATACTGTTCACCTAAGCTTTTCACACCTTATTTAACCATTTCATTGGATGTTTTATTTTAAAGGAAATTTAATGTTGAATTTGCAGTTAAGACTGATCTACATCCATAATTATGATGGTGATATATTACATATCTCAAATGAAATTTGCTTATATTTTATTACACAAAGAAATTATAACCATTCATCATGCTGTAAACAACCCCCTTCACAGAGGTGCAGCCCCACCCTATGGGGACCCTGGTGCCCATGGGAAGATGAAACTGGGTGCAGCCCATCGGGGAGATGAAACTGGGCCCCAAGTGCCTGGGCCTGTTGGGGGTGAGCCCTCACCCGAGGGGGCCTCTTGATCCCTGGTGAGTGCAGCCCCACCCTATGGGGAGATGAAACCGGGTCCCACGGGCCTGGGGGACCCCGCAGGCCCATATGTAGAGTGGGGCCGTCGGGGGCACGATGCCTGTGGGTTCAGCCTCCAACTGGTCCCACGGGCCTGGGGGACCCTGCAGGCCCATATGTAGAGTGGGGCCGTCGGGGGCACGATGCCTGTGGGTTCAGCCTCCAATAAGTAAAAGTGTAAATTAAATAAATAAATGTGTAAATGTTTATACAACGTCTCTTATGACGTCATTTTTGAGTTGTTTATTTTTGTAGGGGGTTGGCTTCTCTCCGTTCTCTATATTTATTACAGCTGAAGTTGACCTACTGATAAGGTCGAAAGTGTTTCTGTTAATAAAGTATTTATCCTGTTTAGAGCTTTGTTTTTTGTGTGAATTTTTTTTTTACATGACCAGTTAATTTTAACTCTTGTAAATTGAGCACATTTGATCATGGAGAACAGAAAACACTTTTGTATTTACATAGAAAAATATTTGTAAGTAATAACAAATTAATAGAAGTGATATTTATGTTTAATATTTGAACATTAAATGTTCCTTATTTGTTCACATTTAGCCAAATTTTTTCAAATCATTATGATTATCATGGAGTTTTAAAACTTTGTTGTACCATCACTGGTGATATCTCAAAGTGCTGAAAGAGAATAATTTAGGTATGTTGTCATTTATGGCTTTTCAGATATATATGTAAAGTTCAGTGCACTTTTTTTAAAAAAAGGAGGATTGGGCAGCTGGGAATATTAAATTTTCTAAGACTCGCTTAAAGAATTTAGAAGAATTTACATATTACTAAATGTAGATTGTACTTCATGTTTTTCAAACGAATGGCAACATTTTAATATCTTTTTTACAAAATATGTTAAAAATTTTTTACAATTCTTGCACTTAACTGAAGAGGACCATTTGGGTCGAGAAATGCATCTTACCAAATGCAGTCAATTAATTGTAAAAGAAAGTATAGTATTTATCATCAACAATTGTAAAAGAAACTATATATTGATTTATGTTAAAATTTAGTAAATTATGTATAATAATAAGTATAATAATGTAAATTTTTGAAGAAATTTGCTTTTTAGAATTTGAAAAAATAAATAGTTTTGAAAATTATGCTTTAATTCGTCCTACTCTTGCAAAAACACTGATAATCAAAATGATTTGAAAAAATTTGGCTAAATGTGAACAAATAAGGAACATTTAATGTTCAAATATTAAACAATAATATCACTTCTATTAATTTGTTATTACTTTTCAAATATTAAAAAGAAAAATATTTATTTTCACAATCCAGGATTTGATTACAAAGTTGTCGTCACATGAACTATGGAAATATTTAATATGACACTGTAGTCAAATTCTAGTGAAAATAAAACAGAAATAGTTTGTGTAAACACAAACTATTTCTGTTTTATTTTCACGATGAATCATTTCCACAAAGTGATGGCCGATACTACCAACCACATTCAATCAGTTTGTTTGCAGCTGATGATTGTGATGTATGTGAATGCTCTTGGCTCTCTCAGCTGCAGTGGATAAGTCAGTCTATTAAAAACAACTTTCACTGCTAATATTTTATTCCAATATCACATCAGAAAATGAAATACTTGATGTGGAAAAATTTCTATTTGTTACAAAGTGAAGATCAGGATTGTCTGATTGCTCTATGTTTCTTAAAGTTTCATTTTAAAAATGACAAATAAAGACTATTTGAAGTCTTTTTTAATTTTCAAATGAATAATATTGGTATTTGTTTTCTATTGATGTTTAATTTAATAAATAAAATATTTAAATGAGACTGGGAATGTTAATACATTGTGTGATATATGTAAGAACTCACTGTATACTATAAAATTTGGTTAACCCATTAACTGCCAGATTTTTTTCTAACAAATTTTTGAGTTGTATATTGAAAAAAATTATGAAGTAATTATCATTATATATTTTTAAAGATATATACAAAAACAGAATACAAATATCCCTCCTATAACATGATATATAGGTTCCTAAAAAGAACAGTGTTGTGTGAAACCATGTTATATGAGACCCAGAGTCAATACAAAAAGGAGAATTACGATCCAAAATCAATTAAAAACAAATAACTTTCTTTAATTCCACTTAAGAAATTTAATTTTTATTAAGAATATTAATAACACAAAACAAAGAAAAAAAGATATATGTAAGACCCTAAAAAACAATATACATAAAACAGAAGGAAAGAAAAAAGTATACAGCCTAGGTAATATTCATTTAATAATCATATCTTCCTTACCATTGTTTTGTTAAAACAAGAGCATTCTTTTCCTTAACAATATCAACTTCACTTTCTGAACTTTTTTCTGCATATAAAGTTTGTGTATCTTCTGCTCTCTTTACAAAATCTATAATCTAATCCACTAGAAAACAATCATTCCTTAACATATACTTAAAAAAAAAATTATGAATAAAAAAGTTTTTCTTCTCTTTCACATTCCTCTATTGAAGAAATAAAAACTTATTTTTTTATCCAAGAATTGAACGTTTGGAATACAAAATACTTTGATTTGAAATTGAGTTAATTGTCACCAATTAACTCAATTTCAAATCAAAATCGAAAATACAGTCAAACCTCTTTAAGCCGCCCCTCTATAAACCGCCACCCTAGTTATTTGCCTGATGAAAGCCAATAAACAAATCTCCTCCATTATGTTAAAACATGAAATTCCCTCTATAAACCGCCACCTCACTAATCGCCAACCGTTTTTTTGCTGTAGCGTAATCACTACTCTTTTTTTTCGTTTCCTGTTTTATCATCAAAAGTGTTCTTCCTTTTACTCTTTTTTTTCGTTTCCTGTTTTATCGTCAGAAGTGTTCTTCCTTTTATCTTATTTTTTTTATTTCCTGTTTTATCGTCAAAAGTGTTCTTCCTTTTATCCATGTTCTAGCGTAATCACTAACCTCTTCTTTTTTGTTTCCTGTTTTATCATCAAAAGTGTTCTTCCTTTTATCATTGTTACTTTTTAAAAGAGAAAATTCTGTACTATACTGTATGTATACGATACGTTTCCTGTTTTATCGTCAGAAGTGTTCTTCCTTTTATCCATTTCGTCTTTTCCTGTTTTATCGTCAAAAGTGTTCTTCCTTTTATCCATTTCGATACCGTACTTTTTAAAAAAGAAAAATCTGTACTATACTGTAGCAAAGCTAAATCTCAATCATATCCATTTTTTGCTCTAGCATAATCACTAACCTCTTCTTTTTTTTGTTTCTTGTTTTATCGTCAAAAGTGTTCTTCCTTTTATCCATTTCGATACTTTTAAACATCATCAAAAGTGTTCTTCCTTTTATCCATTTCGATACTTTTTAAAAGAAAATAAAAGTGTTCTTCCTTTTATCCATTTCGATACTTTTTAAAAGAGAAAAATCAGAAGTGTTCTTCCTTTTATCCATTTCGATACTTTTTAAAAGAGAAAATTTTGTACTCTACTGTATATATACGATGATAAAGCTGAATAATAGTAATGTTAAATAGTTAACAGCAAAAAACCCATCGGCAAATTATACGATAGCAAAGCTAAATAATAGTACAGTAATGTTAAACAGTTAGCGATAGCAAAGCTAAATAATAGTACAGTAATGTTAAACAGTTAAAGGCAAAGATCTTACTGATGTTTCACCCCTTCAAAGCCAAGTGACTGTTCTTGGACTGCTTTCTGCTGTTTCACCCCTTCAAAATCGTGTGACTGTTCTTGGACTGCTCCTCGTCCGGTTTTACTAACCGAAACGGTAATTTGTTAATTGACATCATAAAAGGAGCTTTGTTAGTAAGGAAAGTCTAAAAAATGGTATCAATTTTATAAGTCGCACTAATCGAATTCGCACTAGTCTGTGCTTAAAACTCGCACTAATCGAATATTTTCTCGCACTAACCAATAACGGTATCAATTTTAAGTCGCACTAATCGAATTCGCGCTAATCGAGGCCTATCTGTCGTATCAATTTTTTAAGTCGCACTAATCGAATTCGCGCTATTCGAAGTACAACTCGCGCTAATCGAATCTTTTCTCGCGCTAACCGAATAACGGTCAACTTGCAATAATCGAATCTTTTCTCGCACTAACCGAATAACGGTATCAATTTTAAATCGAATCTTTTCTCGCACTAACCGAATAATGGTATCAATTTCGGACTAATCGAATCTTTTCTCGCACTAACCGAATAACGGTATCAATTTTTGCATTAATCGAATCTTTTCTTGCACTAACCGAATAACGGTATCAATTTTTTATGTCGCACTAATCGAATCACGCTATTCGAAGTCGCGCTAATCGAGGCCTATCTGTACATGTTTTCTCACATGTTACCATAATCCCTCCATAAACCGCCACCCTCCTTTACCGCCAAAGAGGACCTTCGAATCAATGGTGGCAGCTTAAAGAGGTTTGACTGTAGATTATATATTATTTCTCTCACAGCAAACTAGCAAAATTGTATTTATGACTAATTTTAGTATATCCCAATGATTACATTTTGTGTGTATATGTGTCACTAGTATGGATTTACAAAAATTAATGAAAATATTTTGAGTTGTAGGAGAGTAAACGTAATTTTCTAAATGTGTTAAATAAAAACCATGTTGTAGAAGTACCATGTTACATGAGGGTTCCGCAATTTTCAAACTGTTTAGTAGGAAGTCATGTTATAGGAGGGATACCTGTACTCAAAAATTAACTTTTTTGGTAGTCATTTGAAAACCATGGCAGTTTCAGCAATATATGTAGTAATCTAACAATTCCGTGTTCTAAATTTACATTGTAGGTAATGATGGGGGGGAAAAAAAAAAAAAATCACATATAGGAGCATTTTATTGCTTATAAATAATTTACATTCACATATCAAGTTGCAGAGTATTAAATAAAGTTTGCATTAATTGCATTGTTTATATTTTGAGAAAACCTGAAATATAATAGAAACCTAGCCAAAATGATACTGTAGTGACCCCTGTTTAGCGCTCAGGGCAAAAGATGCACTAGTTATGAAATTCCGGTCGACCTCCATTTAGGAAATTTTATTTACTCATGTTTTGCATTGACCTTTTACATATAGGAGTATCACAAAACCTCTGAAAGATTGCACAGGGGCCACAAATCCCAGTTGCCCCATCTTCTCTACAGCTTTTCTGTTTATTAACATTTATTATTATAGCAATTATTATAAATGATCAACGAAAATTAAATAAAGATTATTTCGTGAATTCTTGAAAATTCTCAGGAAATACGATTTCCTCAATTCCCAAAAATTTCAAAATGTCAGGAATTTGGAAATACTACTTAGAAATATGTAAGCTATCTTTATATAAAGAAAAAACTAGAGTTATTCTCAATTTATCATTATCATAAAGATACAAACATAAAACCAACTGAAGAGACTGCCAGAATTTGATTATTATTTGATTAATTAACTTCTGTCAGATTGATATAGATAGAAAATCCCCAACTTATGACAGTTGTGCTCAAAAATTTTGGTCATAATTTGAATCTGTATAATTCAGAACATGATTTTCTAAAGACATACAATATTATAAATGGAGATTGCATTCCCCAATCTCCAGAATTCAGAATATTCAATATGCTTTTATAAAGTAGTAGCATACAGTCATGTTGGATAAACACTGTTTAATCATTAAAACAATAAAATTGTGTATTTCTTATTTACCCAAACTTTTGAGGGTAAAATAAAGAAAACACAATGTAAAAACAAAGATGGAATATTCCTTTGGTCCAAATTTCTAATATAAGCTGCATGATAAATGACTTGTTTACCACCTTAAAAGATGTGGATTCAATTCCAGATCTTATATATCATTTTTCAAGAAGAGTCAAGCATAGTCAGACTCAGTGAACCACCAGTTGATCCCACAATAGATTTCAGACAATCTGTGGTGTGTCTAAAAGTTTATCACTGCCAAAATTATCCATTAGCAGCTTAATTCTAATTGGCCTAACAAAGTTTCTAACAAATATAAATAATTATTTTTTAATACCACTTCTCAATCATTGGTTGAATATACATAACAATATCCATTCCAGACCCAATTATGAACTGTCTGCATCTGTAATAGAATCAATAAGACTTTACAGAAGATGAATCAATGCCTGGGCCAGATCCATCAAAAATTTTGCAAAACATAGAATCCAAATTTCATGCTTCCATGTATTTAGGATAGGGCTCAATGTGTCACCTAAAAAAATCTGAAGGTTAAATCCAAAATGAAATATGAATACTGCATGGTGGAAATACAACACGGTTCCGTCTTGATGACAACTCACAAGTCAGTCAACTAGTCAACTGGCTGCCATTATTGCAAAATAATTGATGGTGATCATCCTAAGTGCAAAAATATATTAACACTAGCACTATTTAGCAGATAAAAATATTTGGATATAAGAATTATAGAATGCCTTCTTGAGTACTGTAGAACTGAAGATGGACCCTAATCAGGTCCGAAAACGTTTTTCTTGATTAATAAATCTAAGAATAACTTGCTTAAAGTGCTGTTTTAACTTTATATTGAAAATATTTCACAATTTATTTAACTTGTGTAACATTTTTGGTACATCCATCTTCAGCACGTTGCAAAGTATAGAATATTTCACATTCTATATTTCGAATTGAACATTCTGAAATGAAAATTCTTTTGAATTTTCATTTCAGATAAACATTTACCATGCAGCTTATATTTGATTTGAAATTTAAAAAATAGAATCTATAATGTTCTACACTTTGCAATGTGCTGAAGATGGGTATACCAAAATGTTACACAAGTTAAATTGTGTAACATTTAACTGGTGAAATATTTTTTATCTGCTAAATAGTGCTAGTGTTAATATATTTCTAATTAAACAGAAAAAAGTAAGCAGTAATTGATAGACATAAGTACAGATCTACATTGTAAATAATCACTGTCATAAGTACAGATCATTGTAAGTCAGGACTTCCTATATTGTCAAATCAATGCCAATGAAATGCATTTCAAAACAATGAAATATTAATTTTTTATAAACCAAACATTCTGCTCATCATCAATTGTTAGCAGTCTTTAATTGCATTTATTATATCTATTTTCCCATCCCTTTACTATGTCCAATATTTGAAAAAATTCTTGGATTGGTAATGGCAAATTTAATTAAATCAAATTTAATCTGGACTGTAAAAAGACTCATCCAACATTTCCAAACGAAACAAAAGTGAATCAGCTCTTGTGTGTGATGTTTCATTAGTTAAAATTAATAATGTTTATACAGGGCTTGACAAATTTCAAAAAGTTGAGTAGACAATTGGCTACCACTGCAAACTTCATGGTAGCCAACTCAAAAGTGAGACTTGCACGTTGGTAAACCAAGGTAAAGTATATCATTAAAATCAATTTGAAATTTTTTGGGCCTATTAATGGTAACAACATCACGTCACTCAACGGCAGAAACTTTTAAACATTGATTCATTTCCATATGTAACAAAACTTGTTTTTTCCAAAAACTCTCAATTTTACAGCATAC
Organism: Olivierus martensii; assembly: GCA_000484575.1. Lineage (NCBI taxonomy): Eukaryota > Metazoa > Arthropoda > Arachnida > Scorpiones > Buthidae > Olivierus > Olivierus martensii. The sequence continues at coordinate 8,608 of AYEL01063130.1, forward strand.
AATTATTTTCGTAGTACAAAGCCACTGAACAAACATAATTTCAAAGCTTAAGTAAAAATTAACAAAAGTTATACGGTTCACAAAATTTTTACCCAATCGACCACATGAGTCGTCCTCCAACATGGCGGCCCATCCGCACCACTCCAACACACCGCAACAGGTAAGACCCACATTAACAATATATTTTAAGAACTTTTTAACACAACCATAAAACCATGCATCCAGAATCCTTACACTATATGCCCGTCATTGGCGACTATTTTGAAGTCCAGGTAGTTTATTGCAGAGTCATTGATCTGCTCAATTGTTAAAGTTAACCCGTAAGCCTCCATGGTGAACTCCTTAGCAAAGACTTGTATATTCTTTTCATTGGTCCATATCGTTAGGACATCGTCCACATATCTTACATAGCATATTCAAGATATTTTATGTGCCATAGATATTTATGTGTAATTGATTCAGATATAGTTAATACTACTGATTTATTGAAATATATTAACTCATATAATGAAAATATTAAATTTACAATTGAGCATAGTTTAAATGATCAAATTAATTATTTAGATATAACTATAATAAAGCATGTTAATAAAATAAAATTCAAAAGATATTGGAAGGAACAAAATAATCTTAAATTACTGAATTATTTCTCTAACACACCAAAATTTATAAAGAAAAACTTATTTGTTTCGGAAATTAGGAAAACTGATTGTAGAACTACAGATTTGGAATCAAAAAGATTAGAATTAGAATTGATTTATAGGATGTTTATGCTTAATGACTATCCGCATTGGCAACTAAAGAAATGGGAAGAAAATTATAACAAAACAAACAAAACAGACACTATAATGAAAAAAGATAAAAATAAAAAATATTTTTTGGTTTATTATATGAGGAGAGTAAATTTTATAATAAAAGAGAATTTTTCAAAAAAATTAATATAAGTATTGCTTTAATGCTAAAATTGGTAAAGGAAGAGTGACAGATATTGTGGGCAACTTTGGTTTAGGATAAAGAAATGAAAGGGGAGATAGGTTAATACAATTTTGCAATGAAAATGATCTGACAATTGCAAATACATGTTCAAACTTCCCCAAAGAAGGTTATATACATGGAAATCACCAAAAGATACCAAAGATAACATTATCCGAAACCAAATTGATTTTATAACAATAAATAAAAGATTTAGAAACAGCTTAATTAATACAAAAACATATCCAGGAGCAGATGTTAATTCTGACTATAACCCAATAGTTGCCAATTTAAAATTACAACTAAAAATCATTAAAAAGAAAAAGTGCCTAGATATCAAAAGGTTGACTTCACAAAATTAAAAGATCCATTAATTGAATCACATATTAGGTATAAATTACAAGACGACTTTTCAAATCTTGATTGACCAAGAAAATAATGAAATTTGCCAGATATGGGTGAATATTAAATGAATACTTGGAAAAACAGAAATTGAAGAGATTGGACATCAGACTTATGAAAGAAAAAAGGGATAGATGACTGATGAGATTTTGGAATTGATGGAAGTACATAGAAAAGTAAAAAACATAGATGAAATTAAATACACATAGTTACAAAACCAAATAAGAATAAAAATTAAAATTGCTAAAGAACAGTGATACTCTGAAAAATGTAGAGAGATTGAAGAGCTCCAAAAGAATCATGATAGCCATAATATGCATAAGAAAATCAAGGAAATGACAGGTATAAATAGAAAGAAACAATATGGATATCTTATAAATAATAATGGGCAAATCGTGACAGAAGCTAAAGATAAAGTAAAATTATGGGAAGAATATATTACACAATTATTTGATGATAATAGAAATACAGACACAAATATGCCTTTAGATGACAGAAGACAAGAAGATGGGATTTTGACCAGTGAAATGATAACAAAGGAGGAGATAAAAAATGCGATCAAGGTAGCCAAAAACCTAAAAGCTTCAGGCCAGGATCAGATGCATTCTGAAATTTTAAAAATTATGGATGAAAAAGGAATTGAAGTTTTAACCTTACTATTTAATAAAATATACAACAGTGGTGAATTTCCAGAAGACTGGCTTACATCCACATTTATTGCCCTTCCCAAGAAAGCTAATGCTAAAAAATGTAACGAATACAGAACAATCAGCTTAATGTCTAATGTGTTGAAAGTTTTTCTTAGAATTATCAATAAAAGAATACAAAGGAAATGTGAGGAAAACATTGGTAACACCCAGTTTGGCTTCAGAAAAGGTAGAGGAACAAGAGAAGCTTTGACTGCACTGCAAATTTTAATTGAAAAATGTAGAGATAAGCAACAGGATGTTTACCTATGTTTAATAGATTTCGAAAAAGCGTTCGATAATGTGAAATATGAAAAACTATTGCAAATCTTACATGAAATAGGCATAGAAGAAAGAAATATACAAATCATTAAAAATCTATACTGGAAGCAGAAAGCTGTAATGAAGATAGATGATGAAACAACAGAAGAGATTGAAATCAAAAAGGATGTGAGACAAGGATGCATCTCATCACCAACACTGTTCAATATTTATGCTGAAAAAATAATCCAGGAGGCTTTAAATGGAATTGATTTAGGAATTAAGATAAATGAACTACTAATTAACAATATTAGATATGCAAATGACACTGTTATTTTAGCAAAATCAGAAATGGAATTACAATTTATTATGAAGAAACTTAATGAAACTTGCAAAAAATTTGACATTAAAATAAATATTCAAAAAACAAAAAATACTAATTATTTCTAAAGAACATAAACAGGAAACTGATACACTGCCTGAATAATATATAAGAGATACACCTTAGCACTTAACATCAACACAATAAACGAAATGACATCATACCACTGGTTAATAAAGTGGGTCCAATGAGTGTCAGTAACGCATGGAAGTGGTGTATGAATGATAAAAACCATGGATTTAGAAGTTAATTCTCCCAGGATTAAAATGCATATAATTTTAATTATTTAGTTTACTGAATATTTTTAATACTATATGTTAGAATTTATTGTTTGTTACTTAAACATTTATTTTATTTTATTTTTTTCTACATAAATAGCATTGAGTCTGTAAGTTATTTGTAATATTATAAAAGATTAACTTGTACTGTTACCATAACAACGATTTTAAAATAATTTGATGTATTCGACTTTGCATTTGTTAAACTGTATTTATTAGGAGTTCTATCTTTTATGTATAGCTGAAGAGGATTTTATATTAAAAAATTGAAAGCGCTACTGCTTTTAAATGATGATTTTTGTTGTGTTTTTCTTGACCCTGCCTAAGTGCTAAGATGTATCTCTTATATACTAATTATTTCAATGAATAATTCCATAAAAAGAAGATAATTCCATAAAATGCATAGAAAAGGTAAAAAAAATGTAAATACTTGGGCACCACAATAAATGAAGACTGTACAAGTAATAAAGAAATAAGAACCAGAATTGAACTGGCAAGAGCAGGATATATTAAAATAAAACAAGTGTTATGCAACAAAAGCTTAAAACTAAAGACTAGGCTCAGAATTTTGAAATGCTACATTTGGCCTATCTTGCTATATGAATGTGAAGCATGGACACTAAAAAAAGATGATCTTAAGAGATTAGAAGCTTTTGAAATGTGGTCCTACCACCAAATAACGTGTATAATATAATAACTTGTAACGAGAAACTTGTTGAGAGGCTTTGGTAACTACTATAACACCTGGTAAACACCCCCGTTTAAATGTCATCGCGACCACTTTAACTGAATGTTTATTTGTGGAACATCCCAACAGGGACGGCCTGCATCCGAAACTGGTTAGTCACTCGCTTGAGATTACCGGCTGAGGAGGGCCATAATAGGCTGAAAGCATTTCTGGAAAGAGATTGTATTATTAGTATATGTAGTGCATATTATATATATCTAATAATTATTTAGTTTTTTATCCTGCTTCAAGTGCTTGTTGTGATTTCGTGTGTTAGTAGAAGCAGCAGAACTCAGTTGTTTATAGTTATACTATCAAAGATTTAACCTATACAATGCAGTAAACTAATATGAAAAGCTGCACATATATAGTTTTCATATTACTTTACTTCATTTAGCTTGACCACAAATTTTTATTATTATAAATGAAAATTTTAGCCATTAATTTATTACATTTCATTTTTGAAAGATTTAAACGTGATGCATTGAAAAATATATTATAAAATATTTAAATCCAAATTTTCCAATTGAATATTCTTTGAGCTATGGTACATCCTATATATCTTCATCTGATTAAATGTAATGAATGTATTATTCTTTTTTAAATTTTTGATATACTAATATTTTGTTTGTTTAAAACAATTATTTCTCTCTATAAATTGTTGTTTTATTGAGAAAAATAACTTAAATCTTCATTTCTATTAAATTATATAAATTTAATCTAAACTGTCAATATTAGTCCCTATTTGCACAAACATAATTTTCTGAAAGTTATGAAAGTTTCTTAACTTTTTTGTATTTGATCAGAAAATTATAAATTATTATTTCATTAGAAGATTCATTTTTGCACAGTTTTGATATTTATTACAAAACAATTATATTAAGGAAAGAGAAATAATCAGAAACTCATAATTTTGAGTTATATCTTGTTCGGCAAAAATTTGTCATGTATGGACTTTTCAATGTAATTGTTTTTATTTTTATAAAAAGTTTCTTTTAATTGATATTAAATTAATTAATGAAGTTTTTCATTAAATATGAAGTAAAACTTTATTAATATTTAACAAAAATAATTTATTGGCAAAAATTTGTCATGTATGGACTTTTCAATGTAATTGTTTTTAATTTTATAAAAAGTTTCTTTTAATTGATATTAAATTAATGAATGAAGTTTTTCATTAAATATGAAGTAAAACTTTATTAATATTTAACAAAAATAATTTATTTTATGTTGTTCACATTTTGTTTTATTTTTAGAAAACAGCTATGTATCATATACTCCTACTAGTCCTAATTCATTAATTAAAGAAGCTGTAACAAAATGTCAGTTGGGAGAGCATGATTATATATGGAGTCCTTCTGCAGTCTGTGATTCACATCAGTCATCTTCTAATAAATTAAATTCTTTGGAAACATCAAGTACACAAATTGATTCAGGTAATATAAAACAACTAAAATATTTCACCTATACATTGAAATAAATGTCTTAATATAAAATTAATTGATACACACAGATGAAAAATAAAAAAAATATATATATACACACACACACAAACACAAACACACACACAAACACAAACACAGTCAAAAATTAATGTATAGATATATATATATTAATTTTTTATTGAAAAAGAAATAAAATTATTCATTCTAAAAATAACAAAATTATGAAAGTTAATTTGAAAGCTAGTTTAAATACTAATTTTAAGATTTTATTTCAAGTTCAAAACTACTGTGTGTGTTTTAAAGACTAATTACTTTTGTTTTATCTCTTAAATACATCTGAGAGGATAGTTAGTTGTTCTGTAGTTGAAAACAAATTAGTTCTATATATAGATTATCCAGATACTTATTTAACTCAGCACTTCTTTGTTCAGATTGTTTTCAAAACAACATCAATTTCATCCAAAAGTAGTTTGAATATAGAATTAATGAATAATAATTTATTCTTATTATGTTAGAAGTTATTTTTTTTTTTATCTTAAAAAATTTTAATTCTTTGTTTATTGTTTGTAATAAAACTTGCTATAAGCATAAATAAAGTTAAAAATGTACAATAAGCAGCATACCAATTGTCATTGGACTAATTTAAATTATATTTTTAATTTTAAGAAATCTCATTCTGTTAAGTTTTATTTAATTTAAATACATTAAAGTTTTATTAAATTAAAATTTTAATTTAGCACCATCTTTAATTATCAGATGGCACTAACTTTAGTAAAAATTATTTCCAATTATTAAAATTTTAGTAAAAATTATTCGAGAGATTAATTTGGCAATTTGGGTTATATTCTAATTTTGACTTTTTACAAGATTTTATTGCGATGACAACCATCCAAAATTTTATAAACTCAATACCTTTGAAACCATTAACCATTGATGTGTATATACATTATATATATTTGCATCTATGGACTGTTGATATGTGAACACATCATGGAAGTGGAATGAAAAACAATAAATAAAAGGTTAAAAAAAATTCAATATTGATTTAATATAGATATTGCAGATCAGTTTTTTATGCTTATTTGCTGAAAATATATGCCTCCATCAGTGATACCTAAATTTTTTAGTTGTCAAAATTTTTTTCTTAAATTATGTTTTTACGAAAGTTGTTTTAAATAGATCCTTTTAATAAAATTTGGATTTTTCGTTATTTCTTTTTGATTTTTTAGTTTATTATCATATATATTATTAGTCAAACGTGGTTGGCTGATGTCCCTTTTTTGGACGAACTAAGTCATATTTTGAGGGGTCCTATGAGAAATATCCAATCAGGCCCCACACTAATTTAATCCGGCCCTGTATACATTGATTGCAATGCTGGAAATTGGTATATGAGACATGGCGATCTGATACTGTATTTCAAATATAAGTTCATGCAATCTTCCATGGTTCTGATAAATAAATGAATATCAATTTATTATCATGATGTTATGTGAGAGAGAGAATTTATGCTTTTGATGATCATTGTGATCAATGCATTATCATTTCATTAATAATTAATTAATTAACTATGGTGAAATTTCTTTTGCATGTTTTTGTTATTTGAATACAGTATTTTGAATTTGCTTCAAATAATAGTTGCTACTGGAAAACTTCTTTTATTTCCGAAGGCATAATAATGATTTGTTTCTTCATAATTAACCATGAAAAGTTTGTTTTTTAATCACTCATAAGATGCATCCCAATTTTTAAAAAGTTGAAAAGTAAAAAAAAACTTTTTTAAGTAATATAAAAGTTATGAAAAATATTATATATCCAAAATATATAATATATTTTGTTTTACATATTAAAAGTGAATTGTTTATTACAATAAATATGAACCTACTATACAGCACCTTCCATTTCAGATCACATCTGTTGTATCATTTTTAGAATAGTGATATGGTACATTATGCAGGGTATTATAGCAGGGATGAATAGTAAAATTGATTGTACATTATTGCAAAAATACAGTAAGTGAGAGTGCAATTAAGCAGGGTATACCTGCATTTGAGTTTCTAGAATAAATGCCCAGTTTTAAGACAAGAATTTTTGGTAGAAATTCTTTAATCTGAAAATATTGTGTTAACCTGTTAAATGCTATATTATTTTATAATATATATACTGATAGACCATTTTGCTATTGTGATTTTTAAAATTTTTTCAAAAATTTAAAATAAAATATCATTTTTATATTTAGATATTTGTAACTGTAGAAATATATGCACTTTTATTCATTATAAAATGTATGAAAAACAATCAATTAAAAATTACAAATAGTGTAATGCATACTGCAAAATTGAATTAATTATATATATGCATATTATGTTTAGGTTTATCTATACTATCTAATTTTAGCAAATGTTTGATAATGTCTGGATCTAGACAAAAACTTTGCAGAACCCAGGAGTTATTGAACATTTTCATTTTGGAGCAATTCTTTGGGTTATATTAGGGGGATGTCTTTATATCTGAGGTTAGATTGATTGATTGATTGATTGATTTACTGATCTAATTACAAAAACATTTATTTACTCTATTGTAGATTAGATAAATTATTAATATGAACTTATTATGATTATCATCATTCAATTAGTTGTATGAAATATATCAATATTAAATTGAATTAATATGATAATTACTTAATACAGTAAGACCCTGTTTAACACAGAGGATACGTTCCAACAAAATCAAGCGCTAAACGAAACAGCGTTAAACGAGGTTATCTTAACAGATAAATAATGGAGATAGGTGAAACAGGACAGTCAATTTAAAAGATGTACCTGTATCGTTATTTTATTTTATAACATTAGTATTATTGTATTACATTAATTATAGACATTTTTTATTGCTAATATCGATTTGTATTCATAAATCATTTCTGAAAATCAAGAATATTCAAATAAATAATTTATGTTTGTGATGTGAAAGGTTCTTCCTCATTTGATACTTTTCGTTTTTTAGTTAATTAAGAAATCATCTAATGTGGTTTGCCTTTTCCTCTTTCATTCAGAAAGCAATTGTCGATAGTCAGACATCGCAATCCATGACACTTCATCTTACCTTTGAATTTCTATTAAAATTTGAATCATTTTGTATAAACTGATCCATAATTTCTGTAATAGTGGCTAAACTTGTTTTGAGAAAATGCATTGAAAGTTCCTTTTGCTCTTTATTTTCAGAAATGCAAACTTCCTTGTCTTTGTGCGATTTCGTATTTATGTGAGTATAACGGTTTGAAAAACCACGTTATATTGAAACAGCGGGGTATTACTGTAGTTTTATAAATTATTCAACTTAAAACTATTATTCTATCATATTTAGTCTGAGCAATTCATGTTGTTCTGGAAAAAACTAGAGTAGTCTCATTTAATCAAAGTTTCATATTATTTTAGATGAATTGAAATACATGTTATATTAATTTTTTTAATTTTTGTAAAAAACAGTTGTAAATAAAATTAAAAATCAACATCATACAAATCAAAATTTATTTTAAATCACAGTTTATTTTTATGTTATAAAAATCATTATATTCAATAAATAGGTTTAACTTAAAAATAGAGCATACATTATTAATAGCCAATTCCAGTTTATTTAATAATAAATTATCAAATCTCTTCTACTATACAAATTTTTGATTATTCAAGGTTTCCTTTGTCCACATTATTTCACATAATTGGGATTCCATTATATAATTAATGGACTAAAACAATTAAAATCTAAACCAAAATATTTATAAAATATGAATAAAAAATTAGTTTTTAAAAACTTAAAGATACAATACGATATCTAAATTACAAATAGAAAGTAATGATGATAAATAAAATGAAATGAAAATATGCAAAAATTTATATTGAATATTTTCAAATTTTGTTATTTGAAAATAAGCACGATTTTGAATAACAAAATTTATATTTATTGATATTCTATAATGTAAATGTTTTTTATGCATTATAATATGCAAATAGCATTATTATTTTTTTGCAGTGCATGAGGATTTAATTGAAAGTTTTATATGTAAAATACTTTTATCTGCATAAAAATTTAAGAAATTTTGATATATACCAGTAGCTTCTTAAAAATTCAAGTTTAAAATGATATTTTATTTAGAATAATATACTGATTCCATATCTTTTGCAAGTTTTTATTTTAAAACTAAATAAATATTAAAGATTATATTTTCATTTTGACTTAAAATTAAAACAAGAGAATTTTTTAAAATAATTTTTATATTTTTCCCTTTAATGAATTAAAGACAAAATATTAATAGCATTTTAATTAATAATACAGGTTAATAATCAAAAATCTGGCAAACTTGGAACCTCAGGATTGCCAGATTTTCGAAAATTCCAGATTTTTGATTCAGTATATATTTAACAGAAAAGGACTACTTGTACAGTGCTTTAAAGAAATAAAATTAAACACTAAATGAAAAGCAAATGTAATGTTCAATAACTACATAAAAGACTGTAGTTCTACAGAATGTTAATTTCAGCTAAATAAAATAGTTCTGCAGAATTTTAGTTTATTACTGTACCCTCAAAAAAAATTAAAAGATTTTATATAATGCCAATAAACAAAAAAAGCCAGGAAAAAAACGGCAAAATGTTAAAAAAAATTTCTAACGCCATACGTGTCTAAAAAAAGCTCATTTGGTGCCAAAAAAGTCAATCTGGCAACCCTGGTGGCCAGCATGACCAAACATCTGAATATAGAGTACAGGCCCGTCAAAACATAAACAGCGCCTCCAGAAAACAGTTATTGTATCAACACACTGACATTCATGTCGAAAAACTGATTGAACCAGTATATTGATTGCCCGCCTCCAGAAAACAGTATTGTATCAACACACTGACATTCATGTCGAAAAACTGATTGAACCAGTATATTGATTGCTGGATTTTTGATTTTCAACCTGTAGTAGATATTAGGAAATAAATATAAAATGGAACTATTAAATAAATTAGATATAATTTTCTATTTTTTCCTAGCATGATTATAATTAACATATTAATATATCATTTAATATGCATGATGACTTTCCAGAATAATAATTTTATAACCATGTAATAAACAATAAGAGAATAACATATTAAAATGTATTAAATTGCTTTACTAATGAAGTTTTTCAACATTGTCTTTTCTTCTGTAGATATTTTATTGATGAATAATGAAGTTTAACTTATGAATAAAATAAATATAAATTGAGCCTCTCTGTCCTGTGTTTTAGTAATGGGATATGATGGTGGGAGCTTTGATTAGAAATTTTTTATTTGTATATACTATATCTAAATAATAATATATTCATTATTTATTTAATACTTGATATCAAATTACTGTGTTTATTTTTGTGGCAATTTATTCTATATCAGGGCCCTCCAGGTCTGGATGGAATGAAGGTGAGATGCTTTAAATAGGAAATTTTAGTTATCGGGTTTTAATGCAAAACATTATCTTAAAATGTATTTAATTGTTTTCTAGGGTGAACGTGGAGAATTGGGGAAGAAAGGAGAAAAGGGTGAACCAGGCCTTCCGGTAAAAAGCATTCTATATTTATTAAACAGATGTTGTAATTTGTAATTATGTTCAAAATATCTTTAAGAAATTGAATCACATTTATTAAACGAAGTAGTTAGAATAACTATTGCTTTTCTTATTTAAATGCTTAATCATAATGAGAAATTTGATTTTATAATAGCAATAAGATCTTGATATTTTGTCTGGTGTCTAGGAAAGTAATTTATTGGTATTTACTTCAGTATGTTATGATAAATAATTCTTGGGATTTGATTTTTAGTTCTTGTCTTCAATGTTTTCTAATATTGGGTTGTGTGTAAGTTTTTTGCATTTCATTTCTAACTGTAAACTGTAGAATTTCAACATAAAGGCTCCCTCTAAACTTACAAATGCAAAAATTTTTTGCATAAAGTTAAATAAGAAAAAATTTTTTAAAATTATTATAAATTTAATAGGCAGCACAGTTCTATAATTTTATTTGGTAATGTCATAACAAAAAGCTATAGTAGAGCTATAACAATAGTTAACAATAACTATTTCGTATATTCTAATAACTATTGTAATAGAATACAAATAATATACAGATCATCCTGGTTTACAAAACTAAACCATTCCTGAAAAATGCTTGTAAATCAAATTCTCATAAATTGGGGACTAAATTACTATTGACTTAAATGAAAAAAAATTATAATGCATTTCTGAGCCCCAAAAATGTCACTTATTTTTCATTGAAATATTCTCATGTACTAACTAGTTCAGGGGTGGCAAACTGCGGCCCACAGGCCGCATGCAGCCCTCAGAATTACTTAATGCAGCCCTCCAACTAATAGCTATAATGCCAAAATGTTTATCGATAAAAAAAAAAGAATACAAAAAAATATCAAATCTGTTCCATATCTCAGCAATATTGTTATGTAATTTCTAAAAAAGTTATTATTTCATATGGTAAATTGTAGATATCATTACAGTGTCATATTTCTTACAAAAATATAATCATATGTATAGACTCTAGATATCATTACAGTATCATATTTCTTACATATATGCATTTTATTAACCATTAACCAGAATAAACGTCATTGCATAAGAAAGGTTATAAAATACATTCAAAATCAAATAAAATAATTTTGTCAGTCAATCAACTCAATATCTTTTGTAATTTCACAGTGTTTTTGTGCAAATTTCGTAATTTCATGGTGTTTGTATTTAATATTTGTGCAATTTCCTAACTTTCATAATTTCAGTGTGTTTTTAATTATTGTTTCAAATTTAAAATGATTAAATTATAATTTTTATTATATAATTTAAAAGAATTTCGACCCTGCCGAACTTCTCTGAAAATGGCATTTCACTTTTTTCGGTTTGCTGGCATTATTCAAACCCATGATTCATATAACAGCCAATGAAAGCTGATCTACTAAGAAAATTTGCTTAAATTTAGTGTCACCTTTTTATAATATCTTAGTCAACAAATGCACCCCTTAAGATCTTTCTATTTTGGTACATAATTTGAGAATTTTGTCATCTCACACAGTTATTAGGTGAAGGTGGGATTTTGGAGTTTTTTTTTGCTGTTTTGTTTTATGCCATTTTTCAATCAGATAGATTACTAAAGGGAAGGATCACTTCCAACCATGGGCTACACCCACACCTGTGGAGGGGGGTCTTTTTTTTTGGTCAACAGATGACGCCACACTTCATTCTTGTAGAATACTGTGGCGGGGCAAAACAAGCCCTTCCACACATTGCCCACTCTTGTTGAGGGGTCAGCCAGATTGTGGAGGACAGGGATTGATGGGCCGGGCCCAGACCCCATGATAAAAATTTACAAGGGGTGGGACTTGAGAAGTGAAACTGGGTCCTCCAGAGTGGAAAGCTGAAGCGTTTACTCGTGGCCAATCCATCCGACCCCATGGAGGAGGTCAGATGGTGAAGAATAGGGATCACTGGGAAAGTGAGGCCCTAGGCTATATTTCATTGATGAAATATGTCCCTTTCTCCCAAAAGTTTGCTCATCTCTAATCTAGTTACATATATGATGGAAAAATGCATCAATAATTAGCATTAATTTTCATAAAACAATCTAAAAAATGCAGTTTTCTTTAAATTCACAATTAATATGCCAATCTGATATAGAAGTGACTACTACACATAATAAAGCTATCTTTTATAATGTGAAGAATACAAGTGCAATTATTGATCCCATTTCCACACTTCATCTTGAAAATCTGTTGGCCCACCCAATCATGGTGTGAGCAAACTGCAATAGAGCTTGGAATAGCTTCATTGTTTAATAATCTCTGACTAGAAAGCTGAGTAAAAATTAGAAAGAAAAAATGTCCCCAATAAATGTTGATACCTGCTATTGTTTAGCAATTTTAATAAGATATTAGGTAATCCTCAATTTACAATGGTGTTTGGTTCAAATTCCACTGTCATAATCAGGTTTGATCAGAAGTAAGAAATATGCAAAACTTATGGATTTTTCATACTAAATTTTACTAGGATACTATACATTATCTTAATAAACATAAAAAACATAGAACCAGACACATAAAAGGATGCTTTCCATATATCAGACCAGTGAATTTGAGACTCAAACCCATTGAATATTGCATTAACCAGTCAAAGAATATACTGATTACATCACCCTCATACAAATCATCATAAATCAAGGTAGTCATAAGTCAAGGACTACCTATATACTTTTATGAAAATAATAGTATAATAATTCATTCCAAACATTATCAAAAAATATTGATATAATATGCTTTTCTCTTCTCTTATTTTCCAATCTATTGCCATTAGCTGGATGACTGTCTGGTAAAGCACTCATAAACTGCCTTGGAAGACTGGGTTCAAATCTGAGTCCTACATCACAGATTTTCAGAAGGGGTCTGGGCTCAGTTTATTCAATCCTGTCTTTCAATTGATAGCTAACCTCACCAATGATGGAGGGACTATAATTCTTCCACCATTTAGTATTCACTGAATCGAAAGCATTGTGAAGCCACATACAAAAGAAAATTATGGGCTATACACTCTCTTATATATAGTGGTACATCAGTTGAAGGATTTAATTCAACAAGTCAGATCTCTCCTGAGAAAATATGGGTCTTTGATTTAGAATAGAATCTGAAACTTCAAATTATACTTGATAGTTGAGCTGGAAATCCTTATATAAGTTTTCAGGATTTGATCTGATTCATCAAGTGAAACCATTTCACATGGCAAATCAGGCTGATTGTGTTTTATATTGAAATTTGGCAGAATACACCCCATATATAGAATAAATAGCACTCAAATTTTATTATACTAGCAGACCCATGGCTGGCATTGCCTGGGCAATTTTATTGTATTTTTTAAAGGTTTAATATAAATTAATTTTACATTCATTTTTCAACTTTTATAAAATGTTGCTTACAAATAGATATAGTCATTCACCAAAGATGATTAATCTGTTCAAGAGTGTAATGACAGTTACACTCTCCCATGAAGAGCATCAAGAAATACCTATGTTTATTTTGATTACAGATTCCTCTACATCAGTGTTTTCCAAACTTTTTCTATGATGGGACACTTCACAAATCCTGAAATTTTTATGGAACACTTTGGTTATTTTATAGTATAGGTAGATATTAATAAATAAATAAATTAAGCAAAACAAACATTTTTTATCAAATTGTAATTATGTAAAATAAACTAGTGACTCCAGTTTCAACTTGACACAGTATTTTAATTAAATCATGTGAGACATATATTAATTTTCATAATTTTTTATGGAACATTTATATACAAAGGTCAGGTATACACCCGAATCTTTGTTTAGAGTCCGACCCCATGCCCCTTCCGTTCCATTTTTTCATGCTGTACTAATCTTAACATGAATGTTAACTTCGTTCTCGTAATAACCAATGCAAAACTGAATTAATGGCATCAGACCATCGCTCCATGTTAAATTCACCAAATTAAATTTTATTAAGAAACATAAAAAAAAACTACAACAATTTCTAAATAATTAATAATCAAATGATGTCTTGTCACCACAAAAATTTCTTGACTAAGGCTCTGGAAAATACAAATTCTCAACTCAAAAATACTGTCAAAAACAGCAAAGTCCATGCAGCGGGTGCACAAGAACATAGGCAACAAACCACCAGCAGTACAACGCACAATTGTCGCAATAACAATCCACTGGACAAACACAACAGTACAGAGCTGAAGAGAGCAGGACAGGATGGGACGAGACTCCGATGCCATCCACTGGTAGTCTTCTTAAACACAACCTGATTACCATAAACCAGTAAAGATGGTTAAATAAAGTTCATTTTACCAAAAGTACAATGTGTAAATGCTTTCATTTTTCAAATCATAATAATAACACAATATTAGTTCTACTTTTGAACAAAAATACACCACATCTTTCTTTCCACATCAGCCAAACGTATGGTAGACAAGACTACATTGACAACATGGCGGTCACTCCCCACCTCCCCCTCTACAGGTAATCCATGTTTTTTCAATATTGAAATATTTTTTTTTTTAACTTAAACCAACAAAATTTATTATATGATCTGGTAACCAGGACCTTCACATATAGATCTTCCACGGAACATGGGAAATTCTGCTCTACATAATGAAGACTTAAATTAATGAAAATCATAATATATTCACAGACTGTAAAATGCTGATAGATTAAATAACAAATTAATAGTCCTATAAATAATTGAATAATTTTCATAAAATTCTATAAATTAAAATAAATCAAATTGTGTGCTATGGCAATGAAAGTTTTGTTTCTTTATATGTGATGACAGTTACAATCTCCAGCAAAGTGTATCAGGAAATATGTAGTTTATTTCATAAAAATCATTTTAGCCTGTAACTGTCATCACATATAAAGAATCTCCAGCAAAGTGTATCAGGAAATATGTAGTTTATTTCATAAAAATCATTTTAGCCATTCTTATGTTATAAGCAAATAAGAATGCATAAGCATTTCAGATTTATTTTATACATAGATACAGATATATATAGAATAAATATTAGAGATATTTTACACTTTTTTTTGCTGAATAAAATTAAAAGCCAGCCATTTAATACAAGCCATTGTAGACTTGCTGTCAAAATCAAAAGGCCAAAGACAAACTACACTTGATGCATTTTTGCAGAATTAAAATTTGAAATTTTAAAATTTATCATGTATGTATTATTTTTTCTTCACTATTTATAGTACAAATATTTTCTGTATTTGGTTTTAATAAAGCATTAAATAGGTATTTAATTATTATTTTTTTCTATCTACTTATTTATTTACCTATGTATTGCATATTTTATTTTAGAATTTATTATTAGTTTGTTTAATTGGGGCAGCAACTTTAGGCAAAAATGGATTAGTCTCAACATGCCCCAATTAAACAGAATTGACTGCATATGATTTATATTTAAAAACATATCTTCTGATCCATATTGATAGTGTAACATGCTATTAATGTCAGGTTTTCCTTGAAATGCACATAGATCATTAGAATCAAAATAACCAATAAGACTAATAACATTTTGTTGTCGCTTCCAAAATTATTGGCACAAAAAAAAAACAGCTGGCACTATGTCCTTTCTTCAAAGATTTATTGTGACAAAAAGCAAACAGATGATACCATCTCATTCAATCACAAATACATATCAGATGCCAGATTTATTACAAAATTTTTTGATTTGATTTTTGAGAATCTGCAGTAGTAGTTTGTATAATATTTGTGTTATTATTTTTTTATATAATTAGAATATATTTATTATGAATAAAGTAATGTGTATACAGTGGATTCCACTTAATTGGGCCAAATCTCAAAGAATGGAAACCAAACTAATACATAATTTAAATGCTTAATTGAAACAGTAGCAGAAAAGGAATTTTCAATTTTTGATATATTTTAAGGATTTTTCAAAAGTATGGCAACACTATGTACACTAATATTTGTTGTGTGCTTTCTTAAAAAAATCCTTATATAATAACATTTTATTGTACTGGTAATTTTCAAGTTAAACTTTTCTACAAGACAATACAGAGGATAGTTTCTTCACATCCTATTACATACACATCATCGACACACTGTTGCCGCACTAATATAAACATCTTGTCTTTAGTAAAATTTTAAGTAAATATCATCGCTGATAAATAATACATAACAATACTCTATTCGGCAACACTAGCGTGATGAGAATCAGTTATCTATCGTCATGAGTCTAGCAAGTGTACGTCTACTTAAGAGTCTACCGTTACTGTACCTAGCGATATTCATTTAGTGTTGATTTTATTTAAAATTTTTAAATCTTTGCCAAGATGTCAAAAAAGGATTTTTTTCAAATAAAATTGCTTTGCTGGATAAAATTAAAAGCCAGCCATTTAATACAAGCCATTGTAGACTTGCTGAAATAAGCCAAAATCTACCATAGTGCATCTCCTACAACAAGAAAATCAACTGCATGAGGAGTGATCATTACAGAAAGAAATTCTTGGAACATCCAAAAGAAAGTGTGATGGAAAGGATCCAGAAGTCGAAGAAGCATTAGATCAACGGTTTTTTTATAGTTAGTGTGCCAGGCGTGAATATCAGTGGTCCAGTGTTTAAGATGAAGTCAGAAGAGATCGGTAAAAAGCTAATAATTAGGTACCTATTTTAATAAAGCATTAAAATAGGTACCTAATTATTAATTTTTTACCTATTATTTATTTACCTATGAATTACATATTTTATTTTAGAATTTATTATTAGTGCATTTAATGGGTCAGCCGCTTAATTGGGCCAAAATGGTTTAGTCCCAATGTGTCCCAATTAAGCAGAATCTATTGTATTCAATAATTTATAATGTAAATATTGATCTAAAGGTACAATTCAAACTTCAAGGGAATAATAATCCAAATGAATCTAAATTCTATTATTCCCTTGAAGTTTGAATTGTATGTTTGTGTTGTAATGACTGTGCCAGTCTATGGTGTTGCCTGGGTAGTGCCATTGAGGGCCTGTGGCTAGATTTAGCTCAGTCAGGAATAGAGTAGTAATGTGCATTTATTATATTAAAACAAAATAAATCAGAATCATTAAAAACTTGGTGTATTTTTTACATTTTGTAGCTATTATCTACAGAGGGTGAAATGGAGGGGCCACTACAGGAGGCAAAATATGTCGGGGCAAAATGTGGGAGGCAAATTATGGGATACAAAATGAGAGGGGCCACTTTTCCAGATCCCTCTCAAGCCCACTTAAGGACTGGTATTAGGGCAGTGATTACTGTTACCACTGTCAGAGGATGGAATACCTCACATATTGCACTGAATAATCAAAAGATCATTCCACTTGAAAATTATATCTTCCGACACCACAATTGCAGAACTTTTCTGCGAGTTTGTGAGGGAACTTAAAACGAAACTCCAAGACTCAATAGAAAATGTTGTATTAATTATGGAGAAATTAATTATGGATTCACTAGTCATATGCAGTAAAAGATTTCATGGCTTTTTCACAAATGAGCATTAAATTTTTGCCATCTTATTCTTCAATGCTCAATCCAGTTGAGAAGCTTTTTCAAAAATTAAAATTAAAGCTAGGAAAGTACTAAGCCACCAGGAGGAACATCAGTTACTGGAAGTCATCACACTCATTTTATCTAGTATTATTTCCCGGGATTGCACCAAATACATTATGGACATGTTTGTTTTATTACCAGCTATAGCTGCTAACAGACCACTGCATTAAATTTAATATACATAATTTTTTTTTATGTTAAAATTTGTGTTCATTTGAAAATAAGTTCATTTTAATATATCAATATTATATTCATTTAGTCACTAGTCTTTCTCACCATTTTGTTAAATCGTTCTTAGCCTAAAGTTTGAATGTACATGCGAAAAATTTAAATCAATTTGCAAATGATTTAAATAAATATGCAAATTCTATAATAAAATAACTACTATTTGCAAATAATAGAAAAAAAGACAATTCATAAACAAAAATATAAGAAATCTGAGTTTGAATCTGAAAGTTACAATATTATTAGCAAAAGTTTTATATATCTGTTTAAATAAACAATGCATATTTATAAATACACAATTTGCTAATTTTTATTTAATTAAAACGCAGGTAAACTAGGATTTCAACTATTATAATAATTAATCGTTAGCTTCATATAAATTTATAAACTGTTCTTTTACATATTTAAATAAAGCTTCCTAAATAATCTGGATAATTTTTAGTCAGGATTCAAGAAAACAAATATTAACAGAAAAAATTTGTTAAAAATTATTATACATATGGAATAAAACTTAGAAACAGTTTCAAGAAAATTTCTGTGTTATAGCTGTAAAATAATCAAAAGCAACTACTATATATGTTTGTGATTTTTTTTTTAATTCATGATCAATGTAATATATTTTAGGCATAAAGCAGTATCAGTAGTACAATAATTAATCTTAAATAAGTTTATTATACACACATTAATTATTTATATTAATTATAAATAAATAGTTACGATAATTAATACAAGCAGAAATATTCTTTGCATTTTATAGGACTATTTCTGTTCAATAAAATGAATTAGAATTGAAATAAACAGAATTTCATATTAGAATTATGAATAATTTTCCAACAATACTAATGTAAAATGTTTATAGTTATTGATTTTTTTCACGTAACAAAAAATTAACAAAGCATTTTCATCTTGTAAATTAAATTATTTTCAAATCTATTTTTATCTATTACTTTTGATTTCAATGGCTACTGTGCCATTAGTAAAATTATCAATAAACCAAAAATTATTTTTTAATAATATTTTTGAAGTTTATCCCTCAATGGTTACAAAGTGAAGATTGCTAATGTAATATGCTTATAGAAAAAATGTTACCAGGAAATTATATGAAAAAATTTACAAGATCTTGATTCTTTTTTTATTTATAATAAGAACTGAAACATATTTTTATATTCCATGTATAAACTACAGTATTAGAGTCTTTGAAGTTTTGGAAGAAAGCTTAGTTGATCAGGGCCACTGAGAAAAATTTTTAAGCCCGTGCCAAGTTTATGGTCCGGGCCCACTTAAAAAAGTGCATCACTTTGGTTTAATAAAAATCTTTCATGAGATTCAATAACATAACTTTTATTTTTTTCTGTATAGCATAATGCAACTTTCCACCAAATGGGTACTAAGTGACAGGTTATTCCGGAGCCCACCATGGGCTAGTTATACCCTGATGAGATTAGCTGTCAGGTGAAGGATGGGGTTCAACAGATAGATCCAGATCTGTTCTGAAGAACTTTGGAAGTATGAGACCTGGAACTGAACCTGGATATACCAGGCACAACTCGCTTCTGTTGCAGCCTAAAATTGATCTTTTAAACTGTTTGATAAGTAATTTTGTACTTATCAAATAGTGTTATATATAAAATAGTTTATTTTGGCATGACAGCTTTGGTTGTAGTGACCGTTGGACCATGATGTGTCATATAACATGTCATAGTCCAATGGTCGGGCCCTTTTCGATGTCAGGTCCATTACAAAAGTCTTAGATGTCAACCCCCTCTTGGCCAATATATTGCTACTTTCTTTTTTTTTATTACCAGTCTTAAAGTTTCAATAAACACATTCAAAAGTTCAGATATAATATAGCTATTGTTTTTTTCTAAAGTCTCTTTTATTATCTATTCAATTAAAGATAAAGGCATACTTTGCTCTTTGGCTAAAAGTGACAAATTAGTGTCAGGTATACGATGAGACTCGCCTGCAATGTTTTCCATACAATCCTTACATTTCCAGGCTTTTTTAACTTTAGACATTTTCTGAAAACATGCATAGGTATCTTATAACAAGCAGGATGATACATGTGAAGGATCTATGGCACAGATTAACATAGCTTCATTTGGCAAAAATAACTTAGAACACATACGACATAACGATTCATTCGTTGATCAGAGTGCCATCTTGATATTAAAAAATGATAAAAATGCATTGTTCTACAGCCCAGAACAAAACAGAAGAATACAACTTTATAATTTCACAAGGAAGAAGGCAGGAATATTCCTGCAAGTTTATGAAATCTATTTATGACACTACTATGAAATCGAATAATGAAGTGGCAACAGGTAGTCTGATTGTTCATGATATGATATATCAACAATACCAAAACTATAGGTTCATACCAATGCTTTACTAAGGAACTAAACTGAATACAATTAAGAAAATAGCAAATTCTACTAATACAAGGTTAGCCCATAAAAGATGCAAAACTATCTTCAAGGTGTTGACAAATATGTAAAGAAAAATATCAGTGCGAGATGGGAACTGGAATATACACCATCTCATTCCATAATTTCACGCTTGATCATAAGGAAGAATATATAAGTTACCAGTAAAACTTGTTTGCAGATTAGCTGAGCACAGACAAGACATATTGAAAGGTAATATGAGAAAAACACTTGTGAAACAGACTTACCAATTTGATTTAAAGATTAACTGGGATAAAGCAAGAGTGATTACCCATTTTTAGCTCCTAAACTATTTTTTTAAAAGAATCAATAGAGATAGTAAGGAGAATTGAATGTAATAACATCATTATACTATAAGGTTCAGTACCTACTGCATCTTATGAATTCAAAATGATTACAGCACTCAAAGCAGGAATATTATATGTATACAAATAACACTAAAACTATACACCAAACAATGTTTGTTCAGTTTATTTGGTGTATAGTTTTAGCATTATTTGTATATGTATAATAATAATCCTGCTTTGAGTGCTGTAATTGTAATCACTTTGAATAATATCAGTAATTATGTAAGACAGGAAAACCTCCCTACCCCTGGGTATACCTTGCAAAAGATGCTTTAAAAAATTTACATTTTATTTAAATAACTATAAATAAAATATAACAATAATAAGACACATTATTGAAATGTCTTAATCTTGAAGATATTTTAAAAATTACAAAAAATAAAAAATTTTATTAAATATTGGACATGGTGCTGCAAATTCTAGAAAATATATATTATCTAGAATCCCAGATCCCATTCCAGTTCATATCTATTTATAACAACATAAGAAGCAGCAACAAAATACTTTATTTTCAGTATCTTTTTTCTAAGTTTCTGTAATTTATATATTATTTTGATAAAACTGAGAGAGTAAACAATTAAAGTCCTATTATATTTGTAATAAAAATAATTTTCTTAAAATGTTGGATTTTATATTAATAAAACTTTTAACAGATTCTGCATAAAAAATTATTTAATATATTGTTTGTTTCATATATAATTTATGTTATTTCTTAATTATCTTTTTTCAGATTGCATTTCATTATTTGAATTATGTAGATGCAATAAATGCAATATTTTTTATGAATGAAGTCTAATGAAATTTTCATATTGCTTATATTTTTGAAGTTTGACTAAAGTTTAAAATCCTAAGCATGTTCTTATTGACTGAGTTCAATTAGAATTTTTTGAAAATAATAATTTTTATTTTCTCTCCTATAAATACATGTATTCCAAAATATCTAGCTTTATGCATAAACAAGCTTCAACCTTTCAACTGCAACTTTGTCTTCCTATTAGTTCCTTTTCTAATAGGAAAACCTAAAAATTTTATTAGACTTTTTATATTTAAATTTTTATGTTGAATTTCTTTCAATTAAAATTTTGATTATTTTTATAGGGCACAGATGGTATTCCAGGCTTGCCGGTAATTTTTGTTCATCTGTTTCAAATTGTCATCATTAAACAACCAATTATTCTCTTACAAAATTGGAATTCTTTAATCTTTTACAAAATTGCAATTCTTTAAACTGTTCTGTTTTTCTTTTTTTCTTCCTGTTTGATGAATGTTGTGATGTTTTTGTTGTTTATAAATTATTATTAATATATGGCTTATAATATTTCCAAAATTAAAACACGTACTTTTTCATAGGGTGCTAAAGGTGAACCAGGTGATCCAGGACAATTGGTAAATATGTACAGTTTTAATTATAATAATATACAAATAACAGGTTTGCTCAGAAAATAATGCATCACATTTTTTTTCTTGGAAACTATTTATTTCAAATGAAATGAAATTTACTTACAATATAAATTAATGTATCCTATACACATGCTATTCTTCTACAAAATCCCCATCAAAACAGTTTGGTGCCAATACAATACAAGTGCATGCATGCCTTGCTTATGCTAGCTCTTGACCTGACATAGCCATGTTCTTACTGCATTAATCAAGCCCTTGTCATCTTCAAACTTTGTACCATGGATTGTATCTTTAAGTAGCCCAAAAAGATGAAAATCAGAGAATGCCAGATTGGGACTATAGGGGGATGGGGAAAGACAGTCCAACTCAATTTGGCAATTGCTTCAAGCTTTCAGACTTGTGTGTGGGCATGCATTGTCTTGCTGGATCAACATTTTTGCTGACTTCTTGTAAAGCTGAACACAATAGAGATGCTGATTGGGTTTTTTCAGTCTTGATATATGTCTGAATTGATTGTCTTACCTCTTGGCATCACATCCTCAAGAATCACCCCATCAATGTTCCAAAACAGTGATTATGACTTTCCAATTGGAGGAGGAGTTTTGAACTTTTTTGTTGGGTGATTGCAGATGATGCCACTCCATTGACTGCCTTTGTGCTTTGGCTTAAAATGGTGTGCCCATGTTTTGTTACCTATAGCAATTTTGGAAAAAGCTGAGAGCCAATTCTTGACTTTGAATTATTGATCCAGACATCTTCCTCTGCTTCAAAACACTCCAACAAATCAGAAGAAATTGTTTTTCTTAGAATTCTATGTTCACTTGTGAGACTTCAAGGAACCCATCCTGTGCAAATCTTCAAGGAACCTTTTGAGAATTGTAATCACATTTCCATTGCTGACTGAAAGCTGAGAGCCAACTCTTGACTTTGAATTATTGATCCAGACAAATAATGGCATCAGTGGGTGATGGCTGTGGCAGGAATCCCAAAGCATGGCCAGTCTTGCAGGCCCATTGTTTTACTTTCTGATGCATTAACTCTGCTAGCTCAGCAGCTCACAGTGCTCCTATCAACAGCAGAACTTTCATACACAGCACATTATTTATAATACAAATCATTTACAGAATCCATTTTTGTGGATTGCTACAGCTACACTATCTGTGAACACATCATGAAAATCCACATTGATGTGCAGGAAACTTCAAAATTTCACCTTTATATCTGTAATATTGGCTGTGAAAAAATGTGGTGCATTACTTTTTGAAAAACACTCGTATTTTTGGTTTTATTAATATTTTTGTAAAAAATTTTCCTGTTGTTTAATATTTTAAAATAATAACCTATTTGATAATTAATATAACAAGAACAATTCAATCTAATATAGGAAGTTTCAACTTCATGAATTAATTTGTTCCTAATGTGTGCTTGTAAAGTAAGAACTCATAAACCGAAACTCAATTTCCCATGGCCATAATGCAATTTGATCACAATAAAGTTAAAAGCCAACAAAACCAATAGTTTATGATTAAATGATGATTTATTTATCTATCGAAATGAAAATATAGCCTTTAAAATTTAAGTAAATTGTAATAATAAAGAAATTATTTATACAGATAGACCTCAACTTATGACGGTGTACCATTCAAACATCTCCATCATAAGTCGATTCTGATGTAAATCGAGGAGTTTTTTAATTCTTGATTTGTTTGATTTCTGGTTTTAATATTTTCATAAATTAGATTTCTATTTGACTTAAAACAGTTAAATAAAGCTTCCTTGCCTTTTTGTTTACATGGAATTTTCATCAGTAGTATTATTTCTCTTACTGGACATGACAGAGTTATGACAAGATCCGGTAATAAGGCTTTGCTTGCCGACATTGTGATTTGTATACAAAAGCAATGTGATATATGAATGTATATGAAAGCACGGCAAAGTTGAATTAGAGAATTTTTAGTAATAATTTTTGGCCGTCGTAAGTGCGAATCATTAAGTTGAGGACTTCCTGTATATATAAATGTTTAAGAATTTTTATTTTTCATTATATTGACAGATAAGTAGATGAGTTTTAATGCAGATGAATTACTTCCTTAGGGACAATCTGGGAATGGATGTTATTTGTATAATATTTAGGTAAAACCAGAGATGGGCTGCTACTGCTTCTCTGCTGCTATTTTGATTTTTTCCTATTTTGTAACAGATGATGGCAGTTCTTGTTACAAACCAATTGTACAACTATTGTACATGGTTTGAAATGCCTTTTTATGAATGTTTAACATTTATTTTTTGCAATTAATGTTAATATATTTGATTTTTTTTTTTATACTTCATATTTGAAAAAACTTGCAAACATCAGAATTCATTAAGTGAGAACTTATAAACTAGGAACTTCCTTTATTCTTTCCTTAATTCATAAACATTTTCATTCATTATAATTATAATATTCTTATGATTAAAAATAATATAGGGTTATTACTTCAGTTTAAGAAATAGTGCATGTTCATTAATTTTTGTTTTTTTGTTAAATAAATAGTAATTAATGGTTATATCTGCTAAATCAAGAAATAATTTTAATTTTACCATTCTAAAAACAATTGACAATATTCTAACAAAATATCAAAGATTATCAACATTCAGTTTTCATTCTTGAATAAAGAATTTAAATTGATGACCAGTTATATAATTGAACAATAATTTTTCTTTATTCTCTATACTAAATTTTCCCTATTTTGAAGGGTCCAAGAGGTAAAAGAGGGAAGAGAGGTGAAAAAGGAGATAAAGGTGATCAGGTCAGTTTAAAGTTTTATGTGAAAATATTCAATATAATTTTTTATTATAAAATATGATATGCATAGTACTATATTATGATTGTTATTTATAATTTAGAAAGCCATATTTTTCAAAAATTAAAAGTTTGAAATAAAGGCAAACATTATATATTCTTTACTGAAGTACAAAATAAAATGATTTTTTTTTTAAGTGTCAAAGAATGAATTAAGTATTGAATGAGAGAATATATTTTCACATTTCCCCTCTTCTAAATAAACAAAAAACAAGAAAAAATTATGCAAAATTTTGCTTTATCTAAAATAGCTTTATGGTAATAATTTTTATTGAAATATATAATGTTCATTCTTACTGCTGAAGTTCCATTTTCAGTGGATATCTATAGCTAGCATTCATATGATCATCCACACATGATTCTGTTATCAAACACATCAGTGTCTATCATTGTACATGTGGTTAACCTGTTTGATTTTATGGAAGTTTTGTTTTGTACTGCTTCTTTTAAAAATATCATTGTTTTGAGTGAAATAAGAAAAAGGTGATTTTATCATATATTTATATATCTTATAATAGATATATAAATAGATTTTTGGTAGAATTAAATGGTATTTTTTTGTTTGTACTATACTTTTTGTTAAAATATATATGTGTTACCGTCAAAACCCGAAATTACTTAAAATCAGATTTGCTTAGTTGAAACTACTGTAGTTTGAACAAAGCCTGTTCGTGAATACTATTATCAATATTAACTAGTCAATACTAGAATTCACTACATTTGTTAGAAACTTCTGGTTTTCACTAAAATTTCCTAGTTAAAACTCGATATGACTAGTGAAACCTAGTTCAGTGTAACCTGTCTAAAAAGACCAGCAACGGGCGATCAGTGATCGGTCTCAATAAGCAGGTGGTCTTTGATGATAGGTTTCTTCTAAATTTATTTACTGAAACCTAGTTCAGTGTAACCTGTCTAATAAGACCAGCAACGGGCGATCAATGATCGGTCTCAATAAGCAGGTGGTCTTTGATGATAGGTTTCTTCTAAATTTATTTAAAATAGCATAAAGTAAGTTACATAATAAAAAAAACATATTTTATTTTTAAAGAAATCTCAGTGAAGAAATAGCATAAATATCATGAATAATTTTAAATACATAACATAAAACAATGACATAATGTACAAAATGCTGTATATTTTAATTAAAGAAATTGCTGACTAATGTTTGTCGTAAAGCGTTTCTTTTTTGTTTTACAATATTTTGTTCAAGAGTAGTTTGAACCGAAAGTACTGTTGAAGCATTCTTGCAAAGACTTCTTAACTGCAAATGCTTTTAGCGATTTCACCATTTGTAGTGCTTCATTTAGTGTCATTTTTGGTTCTTCCTGTGTAAATTCTTCATCTGATTCTGAGATTGCTTCTTCAGTTAGTTGTTGGCTGTTTCAATGCTTGGAAAAAATATTCTTCCCAGTTGTTAGAAGATTCACCATATGTCAAAATTTCAGAATCACAATTGATAAATATTTTTTTCCCAGTTGTTAGAAGATTCACCATATGTCAAAATTTCAGAATCACAATTGATAAATGCTTCTTGACTTATATCCAAAAGAAATTCGTTGCTCAATTCTTCATTTGCTTCCTCAATTTCATTTATTTCTTCCAGATCCCTAAAACCTGCATGTTTAAAGCAGTTTTGAATTGTAGAATTGCTGACCTGATCCCATGCTTCTGCAATCCAATAACAAGCTTCCAAAACATTAATTTTCTTAGCTGCTATTTCAATATAATCATCAACTAGCAGATGATTTGCAAGTAATGTGTAATATTTGCACTTAAAGCTTCATATTATCCCCTGATCGAGTGGTTGGAGCTTGGTTGTTGTATTCGGTGGGAAATATTTAATTTCTATATTAGTTAGATGTGAAATGTATGGATGACAGGCAGCATTGTCAATAAAAAGAAGAATTTTCCAATTTTTCTTTTGCATTTTGGCATCTAATTCTCTTATTCAGCTTTCAAAATTTGACGATGTCATCCAGGCAACAGTATTTGATTTCCAAACTACCGGCAGATTTTCTTTTTTTATGTTTTTGAATGCTCGAGGATTCTCTGATTTTCCGATAACAATTGGTTTCAGTTTCTCTCCAATTGCATTCACACATAAAGCAATAGACAGTCTTTCCTTTTGCATCATCAGATTTGTACATTAAAGATTTTCTTGGTGTTGTTCGAAAGAAAAGGCCAGTTTCATCAAAATTTAAAATGTCTTCTAATTTATAGTCTTTGCACAAGTAATTTAATCGTTCCTTCCAGTTTTCAACAGTTTCTTCACTCACTTCTTCGCTTTCACCAGAAACTGATTTAAACACGATATTATGCCTTTTATAAAAATACTTTAGCCAACCATTAGATGCCGCAAATTTGTGATCCATAACTTCTGCTATACTACGTGCTTTTGCTTGCAAAATAGGACCAGAAATTGACAATCTTTTACTTCTTGCTAAATCAAACCAAATTTTTACTTTTTTATTCACTTCACTTTCTTCACTTGTTAATC
>AYEL01063132.1:0-16429 GCA_000484575.1 Olivierus martensii
TCTGGAGGACCCGGGTTCGAGTCTCGGGTCCCACCCCTCGAAAATATTTATCGTGGGGTCCGGGCCCGGCCCGTCGATCCCCGTCCTCCACAATTCGCCTGACCCCTCCGCAGGGGTGGGCAACCTGTGGAAGGGCTCGTTTCGCCCCGCCACTTAGTATTCTCTCCGAATGGAAAGTGGCGTCATCTATTAACAAAAAAAAACGGCGGCTAAATTTACCGACCGGCCAATAAGATTTCGAACAGTAATAAAAACACGAACATCGGATATAATTAGAATAGAACGACCGTTTGTTACGGATTGGTACACTTACTAAAAAATTATAACGCGTTCGAGGTGAGGCGGATTTACCAGAGGAGGCCCCGCGTCCTCGACCTTCTCCCAAAACTGTACCTCACATTTTCCACGCCCACCGAAGGTTTAGAAAACAAATCCGGTTTATTCTGCGGAAAACGTCCTATCGGCGGTTTAGACTCGGTATCCAGACGAGCGTTTCTATATTTACCGAGGGAAAAGCCGGGGTCCGGATGGGACGCGTGGCCCGGCACTAGACCGGAATGCGTCCAGGCAAAAATATAATTCCAGTCGAGTTTCGGCGTAAGTTATGGACTATTTAATGTCGGCCGGGTTATGTTCCAAATCGGTAAAAATTAGTTTCTAAATTATGCAAATTTATTAGAAACTATGGAGAAAGGGACGCCCGCGAAACGCGTTTCTCCTGGGTAGAGGACGGAGTAGAGAGGGCGCGCTCGGCACTAATTTATTTTTTCCGCGGGAAATTTTTAACGGTTTAAAGAATTAAATTTAAGTGGAATTTTCCCGTAAAAATAAAATGCGTAAACTTTTTAATATATAGTGGTAGGCCGCCGTAACCGGGAGAATTTTATCCGTCTGGGTTTCTTTGTGTTGGTAATAAAAAAGACATTTTCGCGGGTAAGCAAAAATAATTCGAATTAAACCGCTTCGGATATCCATCCGAAATATAAAATGTATCCGACGTTACAATTTCGGAAGTAACGTCTAAATGTGCCAATAAAACTCCACCGATCGGTTAATTAAACATTCGGCTAATCGGTTTCTACATAAAATAAGTGCGCTAATTTTTATTCCGACCACATTCCACGCGTAAACGTTCGACCTAAGCCCGATGCCGGTGTAAGTATCCAGTTGTTCTACACGTCCTGGGCTAATACCGGGCAGTTTAAATTCTTCGATTAACCGTGGAATATTCTCCGTATTCTTATATTACAGCGCCGTTTCCATCGGCGGAATTTATCCGAAATAACGGTGGTATGTTCCTAACCAGCGCCCGTAGCAGCCCGGCCAGGTGCGGTCGATATTTTTCCAAATCTTTCGGGCCACGGAAAATTCGGCAGCCTGTTTTTTCTGGCCTAAATCCACCTAACCGGTTTGGTGGGTCTTCAGTCCCGACAGTAGTTGGGAGGCCTGGCCGTTATTTATGGCAGTTACCGGGCAGGAAGGAAATATCGGACCGTTTTTAAGGAAGCCGCATCCGGACCCCAGGAATTAACGGGTTATTCGTGGCTAAAGTCGTTGGTGATCCGGCCGAATAAGGCGGCTGGAGGGAAACTAGGGTCAGAAATTTCCAACTAGACCCACCCGTATCTTAAGTAATAGTAACCCGTACATAACCGTATTCTTTATTAATATATTTTACCGCGTAATATACGCGTCGTTCGGTCCTAGACGGTTTTTATTCCGGTTAAGGTGGCTAGTAGGTAGGGTTTGGCCGGCTAAGACGGGATTTATCTCTATACCGTACAAATTATCTTTTCGAGTAAATTTAAAAATTCAAAACCGGTGGCCACGTTCTGTACCGAGAATTTCGCCATCCGTCCAGAACCGGTAAGTCGAGACCGCGGGACGCCAACGGTGACGGTTAAAGGACCCGGCCGGCAGCTACCTCCACCATTGGCCCCGGGCCGTCTTATTTATTTATACCCGATACAGACACGGAAACACCGAGTACTTTAACATAAAAGTACTTTGAAGGTCGATTTCGGACACGTTTTTGGAATTTTCGTTAGTATTCGCCATCTAGCGGGAAATTTTATAAACACGACGGTAAACAAT
The DNA here is from genome assembly GCA_000484575.1 of Olivierus martensii. Classification (NCBI taxonomy): domain Eukaryota; kingdom Metazoa; phylum Arthropoda; class Arachnida; order Scorpiones; family Buthidae; genus Olivierus; species Olivierus martensii. The sequence continues at coordinate 2,095 of AYEL01063132.1, forward strand.
TCGTAATCGGCTATAGTAATAATGCTGATGACGATTTAAAATACTATTTTCTCGAGTTATTTCTAGTCGAGAACGAGCCAAATTGCGGGAGAGATTCTTAAATACATCCTTAAAAATATTGAAAAAAAAAATTCTGCCATTTTCCAAAAATACTTGTATTTCTTTTTATCGATTTTAAACGCCCATAACGTTTCCCAAATATCTATTAAAATATCGATTAGAATATTTGTTTCTTCCGTGATCCAATTCATTCTTTTGGCCACGCTTACTCCGCTTCTCGAAAATCGTGGTGGCCAGTTTGACTGGCTAAAGTATTTTACGCCTCTAAACTACTTTAAGGGACATCCGTTAACTTAGAGTACTTTAAATTCTTAACGTACTTTAATATTTCGTGTCTTCCGTTAAATTCGACCTTAAAGTACTCGGAGCGGTCTAGTCTGTATCGGGTATTACTGGTCGTTAGCCCGTATCTCGAGCGTACGATAGCCAGTCACCGCCGCCCGTTAGGGTAGATTAAGTTAAGCACCGTGGATATATTGTACCTGGCGGAAGCCACTTAGAGCCCATGACGGGCTGGCCGATACCCTCCATGGGGGTGGAAGGATGGGATTCGGCGGACCGGACCCGGATTCGAATCCGGAACCTTCGGGTTGGTCGGCCACGGCTTTACCCGGCGCCCGGTAAAGCTGTGGCTACTCCGTCCCAGATATTAAAGAATTTCCGCGCGGCTCGACTGGGTTCCGACCCATAAAGTGGACGGGTCCGCGCGGGCGCCGGATGGAGAGTGGTACGATGGTTTTTCGGGATCCGATCCGGAATACTAAAATTGGCCGTCAGCGGTTTAATATAACGAATGATCTTTATTGGAAATAATAGAGAATAAAATAGAAATAATTGACGAGAATTTACCATAATATAGCGTCCGGTGCCAACTGGTGGTACAGCTCGATATTTTTGGATACCAACATTTTTATCGACGAAATATCCGGGGGGTAAAAGCGGGCGGGTTTTTCGGCACCGAGAGAGAGGAGTAGGTACTATTAATCCTGGGGAGAAGTACGCGGCCAACGAAGTCGGTAAATAATGTAAAATACGGGGAGAATAAGGAAGCCCGGTAGCTCCGACGTTTTTCGTAAATTATGGTTCTTTCCGACCGCGGAATCCAGCCACGGAGGCTTTTCCGACGGTACGTTTACCGATACCATATTTTCCAGCCGAAGAAAAATGCGGTCGGTCGCAGTTTTCGCGCTTATCCGGCCGTCGTTTCCGGAATATCCGGATCTCCACGGCCGGTGTGTCCGTCGAGGCGGATTCCCACTCGGGGTATAGTCCGCAGCCAACGCGAACAGGAGCTGGTTTCCATAGCGACGGAACTGGACCGGCGGCCGCTTTTTACAAACGTAGACGTGGTCGCTAGCTGCCAACGTCCGCGCTTGTATACAGCGACTAGCCCATCAGAGAATTGGTTAGTATTAAACGAATAAATAATAAAATAAATAAATTATACGACGGCGGCGATTGGTGGTCGACGTATTCCTATTTTTACCGACTATTGGCAGATGTCTCGGGTTGTTTACCGCAAAGGCTTAATCGAATGGGAACGAATACCGGGCCTATCGGCCTTGGCGATTCGTCGGTCCGCCGTGGCGCGGCTGGAGTGGGAATCCGCCCGAAGGCCGATTCGTTTTTCCCTCCGTAAACGTCTGGAATTGGGTGAGCGGACGGCTAGATTCCCGGAAAGACGGGGTCCGGGTTGCCCGGCCAATTGCCTGGAAAGTCCGCCGGATCGGCCGCGTGGAAACGCTTCGGCTTTCCACTCCGGAAAACCCGGGTTCGAGTCTCCGGTCCCACCCCTCGAAAATATTTATCACGGGGTCCGGACCCGGCCCGTCGATCCCCGTCCTCCACCATCCGGCCGACCCCTCCGCGGGGGTGGGCAGCCTGCGGAAGGGCTCGTTTCGCCCCGCCACTTAGTATTCTCCCTAGCCTGTGGAAGGGCTCGTTTCGCCCCGCCACTTAGTATTCTCCCCGAATGGAAAATGGCGTCATCTGTTAACAAAAAAAATTGCCTGGAAAGGCCGTTCCAGGCTGGCTGGCTTCCGCCCGATTTTCTACCAAATAAGGTTATATCCAGGCTACGGGCCTACTTACCGATTGGTTAAAACTCGGTCGGCCGAATAGTTCCGAGTCGAGGCGCTACGGTCGGCGCCCGATATTTAAATAAAATATTTATCCCGGGGTTTTTCCGGATAGGCCCGCCTCTTTCTCCTTCGGGAAATTTACGGTTTCCAAACTATGCGGTAACTTTACGGCCCGGAGGTAAAACTGGACGACGAAGAGCCAAGGTCGACCGTACGGGGCCCGGCCCGCTACCACCGTGGTCAGAGAATGGAAGCCCGCGGGATAGGTCGGACGGACCGAGTAGATGTAGCCGCGGCGCGGTGGAACGCGCGCTTCCGCGCCCGGAATGGCGCGGGAGTCGATCCACCTCGCGGCGGTCCCAATTTTCCGAGAAAAATTAACAGCGGGCGTACGGAAGAGCGCCCGTAGCCGGCTCGGGTCCAGCCGGCCGCGTAGAAAGTTAAAATGGCGGAACGGGACTTTTACTACGGCGGGGCCGGGGAGAAAACGCTACCCGGTGGCTACTCTACTGGTGGGTTTAACGGGCGATAGGTCCAACCGCCACGGCCCCAGTTTATAATTTCATTAGGCCCGGCGCCAAATAAAGCCCAGTAAGGGAAAAGGCGGGCGTCTTACCGAATTCGACACCGCTGGTATTTAGGGCCGGGACCCGGTCGAATACTACCGTCCGCCGAATAAACCTTTACCCGCTACCCACCGGAGCCGGAAGAATGGGAGGGCTTATTTCCGTCGACGCTCTCACCGAAATACGCGGTTACCTAGCTGGGCCGGTAGCTAGCCTTAAAAATAAAGCCCGCCCTACCTCTTTAATTAATAAACCGGTTTACTCCGTGCGGAAAATCCGCCGCTACCGAAAGATGGCTCCACCCGTTAAAATAAACGCGCCGACTATCGTTTAACTAATAAAAGTTGACGCGGACGGCCGCCCACCGTACCCTGTTTTCTGTATACTTATGTTATTTTTGAATAAAGTACTGTCGGTCGCTCTTCTCCTATTTTCCCTAGTGCCCACCCACTTCTCTGGTTGGAATCTCTAATCTTTCCCGAGCTCGCCTTTCTTCTTCTCATTTCTCCTTCCTTCTCGGAGGAGCCATTAGGTACTGCCCTCTAATCTTACCCGCACCTATAGGCGGCCCTAACCTTGGCCGACAAAAATCGCTAAAAATTAAAGTGGTGCACCGCCGAAACTTAATTTCCCGATATCGACCGGGACGCGTCTTTATTTATTTATTTACAAACTGAAAGCGTACATTTGAACAGTAGAGCCCCCATTAGAAAAGACGCGACGCCCAGAACACAGATCAAAAGTCTGACAATATATATCGAAGTTAGTAGGCAATATTATGTGTGAAATGAGTTTCGAAATTTGTTGGTGCGAAATTTGTGTATATTTAGAAAATTATTCTTTCTGCTATAAAATTGAGGGACTTGGAAATAAATCGTGTCGGGTGGAAGCAAACCTTCAACATATTTCCGTATAATTTTATGGTCAGCTAAGGCAGTCAGTTCGTCGAAAGATTTCATCTTCATTATTACATAGATGGAATTTTCGCTGTATTGTTGGAAATGAGACATGTTGGATAAGGTTTTCACGATGTGGTAAATAGCTTTATCAATTTTGGCAATCTGTGTGTTAGATGCGGAGCTGTATATGGGTAGGCCGTATTGTATATAAGACAGAATAATAGAATGAACCCAAATTTTAAATATTTCAGTATTTTTGATCCTTCTCAAGAAACGCCACCTAAACCCTGTTTTGCCGTATAATTTGGCTTTAACATTGTCGATACGAAATGAAAACGATCATTTGGGGTCGAAGATGATACCGAGATCAGTATACCGAAAAGTTACCGGGTAGACAGACGGGGCCGTACCGTATCCCACCCGTAGGCCCTAAAAATACCGTCGGCCTTTACGTTTTTCCCGCCGCGGAGAGAAAACGTCCGACCCGCGTAAAAGGGGGCTCCGGCCTCTCCCTCGCCGGTTCCGCCCCACCCACGGACCGTAAGCCTGGCGCGTCGAAAAAAGAAATATTCGACCCGGGGCCCTACCCGGAGAGGCCGGTCCGGCCGAGAGGGTGGAATACGGTTACTATTGGCCAGATATTTGTATAGAAAATTTTGTATCGTTTTTAGTTCTTAAAAATTGTAGCCAGGCGCCGGCGCGCCTAAACTCGGCCTCGGGGTCGGGCGCGCGGATCCCCAGCGCCCGACACCGGTGGAATGGCCGACCTTTTCCCGTAGAAAAGAAGACCCGTAAGTAGCGGATTTGGCCCCGAAGATTTTTGGGGTCATATTAAAATAAATCTTTTTTAGAAAAATACGTACCGGCGGGTCACAAAATCGAAAAGTAATAACTTTTTTATAATTCAACACCAGTTCGGAAGCTAGATAAGGGGCCCCGGAGTCCCTTATTTAGCTTCCGAAGCTATTTAGCGGCCGCCTAGGCCCGAGTCGGTCACCTTTATTTATTACGGCGGCGGCCCACCGCCAGCGCGCCTCGGCCCTCTAGGGGCCGACTGTTATTTATTACGGCGGTGGCCCACCGCCAGCGCGCCTCGGCCCTCTAGGGGCCGACTGCCCAAAAACTACCGGGTCCGGTCCATACCACCTCTACTCCCAGCCCGATGGCGGTGCTTGTGACGTCATCAGCGGTAGGCCATTCGTAGATATAGTTGGCGTGGAAGTTAATTTAATCGATAAAATAATATCGAAAATACGGAATTTTTTCTTTTTATTTCGTCGTTTTTCTTTTATATATCGATAATAATCGTTTCTTGGTATAAAGTAGGCCTATATGAAACTGAAAAATATATACAGTATGTATAAACTGATTATCGTAATTAGAATGTATTAATATATATTATCGTCTTACCATCAATTTACAAAATTTTAACACGAAAATTTCGTTGGTCAAAATGCTATATAATTAAATAAACAAATTAAAGAATTTTTTATTCAAAAATATTTCGAGTTTTCTTTTAATTAGTCAAATGCCATATAATTAAATAAACAAATTAAAGAATTTTTTATTCAAAAATATTTCGAGTTTCCTTTTCTTTTTAGAACAATTTGTATCGTTCGTTCTTCGTTAAACAAAATTTTTTCAGAAATATATTACACGCGGTCCTTAAAATCGTCCTCGTTGTATTTTCGGTATCGTGACTTTGTTCGCCATAAGGATCGTTAAAAACAAAACTATCCTCAAACAGTTTTGTCAAAATGTATAATTTGTCAAAAATTTTCGAGGCTCAAAAAACCAACTTCGTGAAATGATACAAATTTCTTTAAGATTACATATGTATATATCGCGGCATTTACCACCATTTCTTTTCGGTAAGTGACTCTTCTTTTTAGAACAATTTGTATCGTTCTTCGTTAAACAAAATTTTTTCAGAAATATATTACACGCGGTCCTTAAAATCGTCCTCGTTGTATTTTCGGTATCGTGACTTTGTTCGCCATAAGGATCGTTAAAAACAAAACTATCCTCAAACAGTTTTGTCAAAATGTATAATTTGTCAAAAATTTTCGAGGCTCAAAAAACCAACTTCGTGAAATGATACAAATTTCTTAAGATTACATATGTATATATCGCGGCATTTACCACCATTTCTTTTCGGTAAGTGACTCCACTCCTATCAAATATGTGAATCGTTTCATTCCTACCGTGAATTTTTTCACCAGTAGTAAAAATTTGTTCGCAGAAAATACATTTTAGTTTTTTCAAAATGGAATACGCGCGATAACCTCCCAAATATGTAAGCGCATTAAAATGCTTTCGAATTAATTAAAAATCTGCATCATCGACTACAATATTCATCGTAAACTATCGTCGATTTTCTAATGTATTTGATAAATTAATATTTTCATTCCATTCATCATCATCCGCTACATTAATGCGTATTACTCGTTTCTTAAATGGTAATTACACTTTATATGGCTTTGGATGCGCCACTCGGTTTCTGTCTCCAATAATGGTCGAATAGAAATGCGATATCGCCATCCGCCTGTACTTGTCGAATCGCTCTTCGATCGAATCAGTCCGAATCTCGCCTGGTAATGTGTGTGGTAATCCCAACTCCCTTACGCAATAATTACGTAATTCGAGCGAACAGTAAGTAGTTAGCTTTGGAGCCACGTGAGTTTCTTTCGTTAATTCGCCTTTTTTTGCAGTCAGTATTTTCCCATGTATCGAGCCAATCTATAAATTCATTAAGAAAAACATTTTTGATATCTGTGGGTGAATTTGTAAGTGGTTCCTTATATTTATTTATTTTTTTCTAACGCCCTCCGAAGAAGTCTTAACATTCATAATTTCCCACCAAGTACCGATATAATCGATTAATTTGGCTACGCTTTCAAAATTTGGAATATTATTTTTAGTACCCATCCATACGACACGAGTCTATTAAATATTTGTAAAGCGAGCTTAACATTTTGTCTGTCCATTGCCGAAGGAGATAACGCCTTCGAACCGTATCCACGCTTTATCAATGAATTATTTTCAAGGTAACGCAGTTTTTTCAGCCTTAAAGGAAGCGGCCAGAACATTTCCATTCCAGCCATTACGTATATTACCAGAATCAGAATACCGGAAGGACTGATCGTCATCTTTTTGATTTAATCAGTTAATATATAGTTCATTGGTTCGATCGCTGTCCACCACGACACTGGTAGAAAATTATTTTCAGGTAAAATTTTGTTATTGTTTGGTGATGTACGAATAACATTCTCCTCCCGCTGGTCGAAGACATTGGAAGTTTGAGAAAAATTGAAGGAATCGCTCCTTTTCTCAGCTTGTTGTTTTTAATGGCGCACCGATCAATTGCCCCGTTTTTTTATAATAGCCTGGTGATTCAGTCAAAGTCGGATGATGAGAAACGCGGTTCACCTACCTTCGTATACAAAAATTAAAAAACTAATTAAAATGGACTAGGAAAAAAATCACAGTATACTACCTTTATTCGATAAAAGATTTTTTACCTTAGTATTTCGTGTTGGAATAAAATCACGTCTTTGGATAACTTAAACCCATTTTTTTATATAACTCTCTGTTTTTTGGAAACGAATATTCGGACCATTTCGATAATTCCCACGACAGAAAGGAAGGTAGCGCTTATACGACGTAACAGAACTAAAATTATTTTGTAATTTTAATACACAACTTATAAGTTTAATTACCTTTATCAACAAATTCTATTAGAAGATTGTATTTAGAAGAAATTCTAAATAGAATCTTCTAATAGAATGGCCTTCGAATGATGACGTTTAAATCCATTTTTTTATATAACTCTCTGTTTTTTGGAAACGAATATTCGGACCATTTCGATAATTCCCACGACAGAAAGGAAGGTAGCGCTTATACGACGTAACAGAACTAAAATTATTTTGTAATTTTAATACACAACTTATAAGTTTAATTACCTTTATCAACAAATTCTATTAGAAGATTGTATTTAGAAGAAATTCTAAATAGAATCTTCTAATAGAATGGCCTTCGAATGATGACGTCACGGAAAATATACGTATATAGTAGAGGTGGTATTGGTCCGGCCCGCGGTCGCCCTTCTCTCTCTGGCTAATTTGCCGCTGGTTCGGCTCTTTTCCCGGGAAAATAATTTATAAAAGAGCGCCGAATTATTAGACGCGGCTAAGGTCCACCCCCCTCCGGTCACCCGGGTGAAATCGTCACCCGCCCATCGTTTCACGCGCTTTGGAGCGTTAATGTCGCTACTCCCATGGGTCTTCACCTTAAAGAAACTTTTTGTTCGGACGGCGTCCGTTACCCGCGGGGCGCCGCCCACCCGCCGGTTCCGAAAAAACGCGTTTAATATTCCAGCGCAGAAAAAATAACTTTTTAAGTCAGTGTTCCAGTGACCCAAAACTATTTACCAACTTCCTGCAGCACGCGCCGGGTAAGGCGCCCGTCACGAGAAAATTTATTATTACGGTCGACGGTTGCCCGCTTCCCTTTCTCCGCGGATTTCGGCCGATTTAACCGCGGGTAATTAAGCGAAAGTGAGGTTTTTTGATTTTGGCGGCCGCTAGCTGGCGCGCGCCTGGCCGCCGGTTGCCACGGTGGAGGTGGCGGCCGCCATTGGAGCTCGGCCGAAGAGGCGCTCGGCGATTGGCTGGCTTTCGACCAAGGAAACGCTTCTTAAAAATCAGCTGTGTCGGTGGCTTTCGACCAAGGAAACGCTTCTTAAAAATCAGCTGTGTCGGTTTTTGTTAGCGGACTCGCCATTTTAGTCGGGAAGGCCGGTTCTCCGTATCAACTCGTGTACCTCGGATATTCATGTGGAGCGGTCGATGGGTTATACCGGTCGAGGCCGGTGATCGGCAGTCGTCGTCGCTACCCTGGGTTCGTATTTTGGACAAGGTGGGCCATCTGGTCCTCCGCCGAATTAGCATGAAAATATCCGACGATTCGGAATCGTGGATCGATTCTGTAGGTGAGTGTCCTCTGTCTGGGTCGCCGCGCCTATACGTAAATATAGGCTGACCGTAAAGTTATTAGGTTAAAACTCTCCGGTGTTTAAGAGCCGTGGCTTTAATTCTTGGACCGGCCTGCCCCTGTCGGTGTGGCCGGCATCCCGTTTTAACGAGTCTCGTCTGAGGCGGGAACCGAAGAAAGAAGAGACTCGAAAGGGTTGGATTTCCAAACGAATATCCCGGGGTTTTAAAGAAGACAGAGGGAATTTGTCAGTCTTTACCGAAATAACTAACCGGAGCGGCTAAAATTGGACAGGAAACGGTCGTGTTTTACCCGAGGGGAAAAAACTCGTTAGGGAATTTTCCGAAACGGAAATATACCGTAGCGCCGGTGTAATTTTAAATTAATAAACCGCGCGGAAAACCTGTCTTAGACGCCGATTTTCTTGGATTAATCCGGCTGGTGGCGCCCACTCGGAAGCGAATTTATTTTCTGGCCGGCTAGGGATGTATTTAGGCGGAGTGGAAAACCGTGTCGAGTGGTGCGCCCGTTCCTTCGAAAACCGGTGTAAAGGCTGATCGGCGTGGACACGGGCAAAAATCTGGTGGTTAAAAGTGTGACTTTCCCGTTGCAGATACGATATTACCGGAAGAACCGTTGGACCGAGTTTTACTGGCTCGACGTTTGGAAGACGCACTCCGCGAAGCCAAACTGAAATCCGTCCTAACTAGCGAGATCTTAATACCTCGCCACCTGACCCACCGAATATCCTTAGACGTTATTAAAATGGCCGAAGTGGAACCGTGCGGCTTAAGAGGTTGCGTCATACACATCCTGCTGGACGACGCATCCACTCGGAAGAGGATAGGCCGAGTATTCTGCGATCGGCGAGTGGTATCCACCTTCGAAGTGTTTCTGACGCTAAGAAAGGACTCGGCCCGCCACTGGTTGAGCTTACGTCACCTTACCGGCGGGCTGGGCGGGACCTCGCCCCTGGTAATTAGCCCGGACTACCATTTAACTAAAAGGAAACTGTATAGGTCATCTAGTCTGGAAGACTGACGTCTTCTCGCCTTAAGCGTCGAAATTTCGGTTTTTCGTTCGTTTTTATATACACAAACGCGATGGTGTTACCTGTACGTGTTCGCTCGGTGTGCGCGTGTGATAATTTCTCCGACACCATCTGTTAGCCACTTTTATTCACTTTTCGTGGTGTTTCCTGTGTAATTGGAATTTCGGTCCGGGTGCACCGAGCGCCGTCGCGCCGGAGTCCGACCGGATGTAAACGACTAGTCGGTCGTCGTCCCAGTTTTTCTGTGGCCGCGGGCTAAACTTATTTTTTATCTACCCGTCCCACCCTAGCCATATTTATCCCCAGACACAGGGGCCTGTACTTTTTTACCGACAAAAAAAGATTAAAAATTTTAAAAAAGATGCGGAGTGCTGGTTTGTTTTACACTACGGCGGTGGCGCGCGCCTAATGGCTACCGGGTCCGTCAAACCTCTAGGACGGTTTATTCCGGTCACCCCTCCATCCGCGCGCGCCAACGCCATTCGGCTCCGTCAGCTCGGGCGGGAAATGGCGCCGAGCCGGGATATTTTACCGGGTAATATTCGATCGAGTTAATTATTTTTTGCGCGTCTGGGCTAAAGGTCGGCCGTCGGAGACGCGTGTTAGAAAGGCCGGTTACGTAATGGTTTGGAGGTTAATCGACCCGCGTTCTTGTCCGATTTTAAAGCAATTATAAAGAAACTGGTTAACCGGAGCCAATCGGGGAAATAGCCGAGTGCCACGTCACCGATGGAAGTCGGTGTCAACGAACGTGGCTGGGCGAAAAACAAATTTTTTTTTTGTGATTTTTCCACCATTAATTTCTTAGAGGAACCGGTCCAGCTCTTGCCGTCGATCCAGTATTATTTAATTAGCCATTTTATTACCAGTTTACGCGTTCGATCGAATAGTGTTTCCAACCAGACACTAAGTTAGGTATCGTTAAAGTAGCCTACGGAAAGAAGACCGCTACACCTTCTTATAGATCCGGCAGCCGGTAAAGCTCTATAAATACGGGTTCCGAAAATACTATAGCTACCGGGCTAAAGAGAAGCCGTTGGGTGATAAAAAATCTTTAGGGCGGGGAAAATTAAAGACCATCGGTCTGGCCCCGTACGTTCGCTGGTCGAGCCAGACTGGCCGTCTTTAAATGCAGTTGTACCGACTCACCGAATACCGTATAGACGGCGCCATCTTCCAACTTAGCCCGTAGAGAAATTTGTCCGACTTTCGAGGGCTGGGCGCGTTAAATTTCTCAAAAATGCCCTTTAAACGGGCGGAAAGTTCGACCTTCGCTGGTAATAAATAAAGCGGCGCCTGGTAGAGGAAGCGGATAAATCCCTGCCAAATTAAAAGAAAGAGCGCGCGGTGGATTTGGTAGAGGGCCGAGTAGCGCGTTAGAAAAACAAACTCGACCGCCGTCGTTAGATTTTTGTTATTTGGGGAGAGGCCGCCTTACGGGGTAGGTGGAAAGCGTCGACTGGTGTCTAGGCGCGGATATAAATAACTGGGATTCGGAGAGAACAACAACCGGCCTATATTTATCGGCATACTTTTCTCCACCGTTTTAAACTCTTATCTAACCAGTCGCGATTGGCCTCCGAGATAAAATTACGCTTTCTGTTTATAAAACTGGCTGTCGCTCCTAACTTAGATACTTTTAAAAGTTTAAAACCCCGATTTGGCTCGGCCTAAAATACGGAGCGCGGTGCCACCGTCGCCAGTTAGGCGCCCGCTCTACGGGTGGTCTTCGCATCTAATTCCATAATTTTGGGTGGTCTAGGGTACAATAATAAAAAATTAATTAAAATTGGTCCGCGCTATTTTCTTCCGTACCGGAAGTAATTAATCCAGTGGTTCTTAATCGGTGTCCCCGGAACATCGGTGTTCCGCCATATTACGAAAGCGAAGCCTATTCGAAGGACTTTAGAGTATGGGGGTACGGATTTTATAATAGACAGCTTCAGCGAGACGTTGACGCGAAGAAAAATGACGTCAATGAGTTCACGTTCCACGCGCGCGTTTGTAGAAGAAATCTGCTTCAGCGAGTCGTTACTTCCCTTCACTTCCCTACACAGCGTCACATGTATATGACATCATATTCGTTTAATACGCTTGCGCGGAATACGGACATCTGAGTCCGTGGCGGGTTGATTCGCTTTCTCTGTTTTATTAAAATCACTTCGATAGAACTGATTAATTCGAATTAGAATTCGATAGAATTGATTGATTCGAATTAGAAAAAATATTTAGATTAAATAAAAATGAAACAAAACTTTCCCACTCAGTGTGAAGTATCCAGAAATCGTGCCTAAAAGTAGGTCTTCGAGTTATGATTTTAACGTTTTTAACGCAAAATTTAATTATCATATCATAGATACGAGTCTAAAGAACGTGCACACTAAAAGATATGGCATTATATTTAATCATTTAATCATTATAAACATAAGTAATCACCAAAGTGAATCTTCCTGCCTAAGCGTGGAATTTTCCATTTTCGACGTGTAGAACGCGAACGAATGACGTCAGTACAGAACTTTTCCTTAACTTACGTTTGGACTTGAGGAATTCTCTAGCCACGGTTCGAAATGACGCCATGGTTTCGTCATTCTAGCACTCTACGTCATTCTGGTTCTACACGTTTATGTTGCTGAAGCTGTCTATTAACGAACATAAAAAGTAAAAAATGCGAAAGACAGGAATATCGACGAAAAAATAAAGGTAGCTTTACCACCCGACATTGCTCGAGTCTGCAAAAGACAGCGTGGCATTAAACTCCATTTAAAAATGTTCTATTTTTCTAAAAGAGTTACTTACAGTTCTTAAGATTATGTTTTTATAAATAATTTCTTACACTCTTACTTAATATGTAATATAAATTTTATTAAAATACATGTTCCCGCATATTTTTGTTGTTTGTTTTACGATCTTAGTGATATAGTTTTCCGAAAATTTTCTTTACCATCGAAAGTGTTCCGTGACTCGGAAAAGATTAAGAACCACCGAATTAATCCCTAAAGTGGATAAAGTTTGGCCGCCTTCCTTACATTTTACCTATACAGCAATACCTCGCATAGTCCGGATTGTAATTCTTAATAAAAGATTTTTAATTTACTATATTTTTTTAGAATAAATATGAAATGTAAATTTTCATATAGGTTACGTGGTACTTACTACCTATATCTGACTCGAATAGCCACTATGACGAGCTGAGACAAGCAGGCGGTTGCTTCAGTATTGCCAAATTTATCTGAACAACGTTTGTTATAGTACCTACCTGTCGAGTACAATGTCGTCAGTTGTTTACCGCAAACGCTTAATTGAATCATTGAATGGGAACGAATCCTGTACTGGCATATCGGTGTTTGCGACTCATCAGTCCACGGCGCTCTGCGTTTGGAATGGCGCCGAGCGGCGATTTGGAGAAAGCGAATGCGTTCATCCGCTGGGCGAGCCCTCTTTATCTATTCGTCTTTATGGGCTCGGATCCACTTTCTATCCCCTTTTGTCTATTATAAATCTTTATAAAAGATTTTAATGTTTAATTGTATTAAGAAATAATTACTAATAAAGAATTTACGATTTAAAATAAACATATGAGCAAATCGAAAATTTCTTGGAACTAATTATACTTTTTCCCATAGGTTACATACAGTATATTGCAAAAAGTTTTGTGCATGAAGGGAAAAGGTTTGGCTTACCCGCAGAACAAAAGAGCGACTCTAGTCATTCGTTCAGGATCTGATTACGTAAGATACACAGTGGCACAAGCAATGAGCCTGGTTGCCTAGTAACCAGGGTAGATAGGAATATCTAGAGTGACGAAATACATTTCACAGAAAGTTATCTTAATCATATTTTTACACTTTAAAGTTTTATTAACACTCGTGTTAGCGTAGCAAATATTTTTGTTATCAATTAGCTGTAAGAAATTACTGGCAATAACTGAATTATTAAGAGATAAGAGGGCATTCTCTCAATACGTAAATTAGGTGTTGGCAACTTTGTATAAATATTCAACTGTCCAGTATAAAATAAGATAAAAGAGGTTCTACATAGTTCTAAAGATCGATTGCAATTCTTTCTAAGTTAGTCATCTACGTTATTCGTAAAACAAAGCTCTGTAGGGTTGTCGTTAAAATGCCAAAAGCCACATCAGAAAGCATTAGAAAATTAGTGATTTCTCACAGAGACGATGGAATGACCATTAAAGACATATCAAATCTTTTGAAAATACATAGAAACATTTTAAAACATCACACTGAAATGGGAACCTATCCCCGAAAAAATCATCTGACGCCCACGATTAACAACCAGCAATACAGATTTGGAAATAGCAAGGTTAAGCACCGAAAATTCATTCAAATCAGCGAAATCTATCATGTCCGAAATGTCTTTGTCGGTATCTGTTCCAGCTGTGCAAAGCAGGTAAGCAAACCCAAATTATATATAGGGTGGAAGGAACAATGTCGACATCGTGTATCCATCATAATAGAGTAATCAAGCATCGGGATTAGTTCATATATATATAGTAATCCGAATAATTATAGACTACGCTATTGTCTATCTATACATATTATAAATCTGAAATGCCTGAGCACACGTGTACACTTATAACACGAGAATGGCAAACTTTTTTCCGTTAGGGGATTTAGGCAGGGAAGCTTTAAGTAGGTATTGATTATTAGAAATTTGTTTTTTTTTTTT
>AYEL01063140.1:0-38684 GCA_000484575.1 Olivierus martensii
TTTCACATATCAGTTCAGTGACAATTATTATGTAGATAAGACATTATTCACCGGGATAACTCTTCCGGGTACGGGCGCCGTTCCCATATCACGTGATTGCCAACGGCGGAGGGGGAGAACGTGGGAAGTAAGTTAACTTTTAAACTAAAATATAATACGTTAGTAGATAGGATTATAATATAAAAGTATATAAAGTAATATACAAGATCTGCATCTTGACAGATACAGATCTTGGATATTGTAAATTTACTGTAGGAGTGTTCCTGCAAAAACCTCTTGTAAAGCTCCACTTACTTCCTCTTCTGTAAGAGTTTAGAGGAACAAGAGTGTTATCTGAAAAATAACACGTTTGCTCTTCTGTTAGCAGAAGTAAAGAAATGTTCACTTTATTCCTACTTACTATGGTTGCAAAACAAGTATAACATAATTCATTCAGGGAGTTTTCATTGTCAAAAGATATACAAAGCCATGAAACATTTGCTGCCTGCTTCAAAAATGGCTTCATGTTATGTATTGGGATCATTAAAAATTGATATCACAAGTGCCAAATGTCTGTGCTGTCTTGTCTTATTAGTTCCAAGCAGGGCTAGGATGTTGGCAGTTTTAGATGTTGTCGGTGTCAGCAATAACTTTCTCATTGCTCATAATTTATTAGTTTTAAATTTAAAAAATGTATTAAATAATTATTTTCTTTTTTGATGAATAAATAATTTTTCAGTAATAAATATTGAATAAAAATGTGTTCTAAAAAATTATTTGTGCCTGTTTACTGTCAGAGGTATCGATGTCAGCACATTTTCCTGCCGACACCCCAGCCCTGGTTCCAAGTAACATTTTTCTTTTCATAAATGCTATGGATGTATTATTTATTCCATGCTTACAATGGTTGTCATATCTGCTGAAACTGTAGAAGTATGTATGGAATAATCTATGTTCCTGAAAAGTCTAATTAGCTTGTAGTTTTAGTGATAGAAATAATGATTTTGCTTTGATTTTCTTTCCTGATTCTAAGAAAAAAATTTCTTTATGAAGAGGAGCCAATGCTACAGTCAAGATTAATGTGTCTACAATAACAAATTGATCCATTGGCTGGCTGGATTAGCTGCAATAGAAGCATGCTGTACTTCCATACTAGAGGGTCCAGATTCAGTTTCTTAATCATACTCTTCTCTCAATTATCTCTCTAGAGTTTCACAAAGGATAATATCCAAAATTCTATGGGATCCAGCATTTAGGCATGTACCTATTATTTTATACATGAATGATTGCCATGTTAGAAGTGATCATTAACTCATTTGCAGAAAAATTAGGTACAAGTTATTTGTGAACTGTATGTACTAAAAATACTTCTCTTAAAAATTAATAGGCTATAACACAGAAAAGAAACAAAATAGAAATGGAAAAGAATTTACAATTCAATACTGATATTTCCTAAATTACACAAATAATTGAAACCAAAAGTTTTTATGGAGGGTCCAGATTCAGTTTCTTGATCATACTCTTCTCTCAATTATCTCTCTAGAGTTTCACAAAGGATAATATCCAAAATTCTATGGGATCCAGCATTTAGGCATGTACCTATTATTTTATACATGAATGATTGCCATGTTAGAAGTGATCATTAACTCATTTGCAGAAAAATTAGGTACAAGTTATTTGTGAACTGTATGTACTAAAAATACTTCTCTTAAAAATTAATAGGCTATAACACAGAAAAGAAACAAAATAGAAATGGAAAAGAATTTACAATTCAATACTGATATTTCCTAAATTACACAAATAATTGAAACCGAAAGTTTTTATATACCGTATTTTCCTGTATATAATCCGCAGCGGCGTATTATCCGCAAAGCCTTTTTAAAAGTTTTTATATAACTCATAATTTTGCAGAAGTTGGAAAGATGAATTTGTAAAAAAACTTTTGGAGTAAAACCTATTAGAGCTAATGGATTATTGTGATTGCACCTTTATCATTAAAACATAATCCGTGGATTATATACAGGAAAATACGGTAACTCATAATTTTGCAGAAGTTGGAAAGATGAATTTGTAAAATAACTTTTGGAGTAAAACCTATTAGAGCTAATGGATTATTGTGATTGCACCTTTATCATTTATGACACCATATTGTTCTCTGACTGAAAAGGAAACAACACTACATGGTACAATATTGTACAGTAATATGATACTTAAGATCAATAAACAATACACAAAACATAAATTAATTAATATGAACTTTTAGAATATTTAATTTTAATTGCACATTTTTTTATGTATCAAATTACTTGCCATATAAAAAACCATTTTAAGGGAAAATCATTACATTTATGAAAAAAGTGTAAGAATCTTTTTTGTAGTGAAAATTGTGTTCTTCATTTCTGTATTAGGGCATTTTTTCTTTAAATGCAACCATTTGAGAAGAATGAAAAAATGATTTTCAACTACCATTTTCCAATATACAGGTAGTGGATAAAGCTCCAGTTTGATCAGTGAGGACATTTAGTATATTGTTGGGAAGATATCAGGAAGGTCTGTATAAAAATTCAGCATATTATTAATTTATTTCTCTAAAAATCCTAATTTGTCTGGGCTATATAATAATATAAATATAAAAATCAGTTTTATCAAATATATAATAGTAATAAAATTTTAAAATCTACAGAACTTGCTTTAATTATAAAATTTTCTGATATTTTTATTGTTGATCTTGTTTTCATTTAACTAACAAATACAATAAATGTTTATGCTCTATATGTCAAAAAAAAATTTTTTTACATAGTAAAAAAAGTAGTACAGATTTAGTGATTGGATATATGTGTCAGAGAATACCTGTATTGCATTTTACTAGCTCTGTTTGTATGTTAAGTAATTTGATACATAAAAATATGTGCAATTAAAAATAAATATTCTAAAAGCAGACACACAGATGTTTCAGAAGTTCTAGTTTTATCAAATGTAAAATAAAAATATAGTTATAAAAATATGTTACAAACATTTAAAATATAAATGTACATGTTACAGGATAAACCCAAATTCAGGAAATACTAGAATTTCCTAAAGAATGTCCTAATGCTTGTCGGATGTTCTAGTATTTCCTAGGCCGAACTTGAAATGCCAAACATTTCTTCGGACATTCTAGAATTTCCTAGGCCGAACTCGAAATGCCAAAATTTCTTATTCAAAGTCCGGAATTTCTAGTTTTTCCTAGTCAAAACCCAAATTTTGGAGCCCCGAACATTTTTTATTCAAAGTTCGGAATTTCTAGTTTTTCCTAGTCAAAACCCGAAGTGTGAACAGTTAAACCAAAAGTCTTCATTTCTTATGTATTCCTGCTCAGAGTTCGATATTTGCTCTTCATTTCTTATGTATTCCCGCTCAGAATTCGATATTTGCCAGCAGATCTTCATTTCTCATGTATTCCTTCTCAGAATTTGATATTTGCCAGCAGAAATTTGTTTCTTTAGAGAATATCTACCAGGATAAACAAATCTCAATGAGGAAGGCTGCAATCTCTGCCAGTGGAAATACATACATAGGGCTAAATCTGCTTTAAATGCACAAAGCATCGTATATCTAAATTATGTTTGTACAAAAAAAATAACATTTTATGTAATTCTAAATGCCACAAAAGCCTATCTTGCAAAAATAAATAGGTACCTACTTATTATTTTTTTTTTGTATTTATAGTAATATTGTGAATACAAAAATTGTTGGTAAATGATTTGATTAAAAACATTATTATAATGAATTGATTAAAAACATTATTATAATGAACATAATGCACATTTTTATTACTTGATAGAAAATAATAATTTCATTGTTATTTTCTGTTGAGAAAATGCAATAAGACAAATTGAAAACAGAGCTAACTCTCATTCATTATTATATGGTTGACTTTAAAGAAGTGAAATTGTTATTTTTTTACTTTTTATTGACAAATATTTTATTATTTTTATTATTAGAAGTTTAACATAAAATACAAAGTAAAAAATTTTAAAAGTTGAAAAACATAACTAAGTACCTTTTATTTATTTTTGCAAAGTAGGCTTTTGTGGCATTTAGAATTACATAAAATATTATTCTTTTTGTACAAACATAATTTAGATACATGATGCTTTGTGCATTTAAAGTGGATTTAGCCCTATGTACGTATGAGGCATGTTTTTTAAGTAAGTACTGTTTTGATATGTAAAAAAACAAGTAAACTTTTTGTAACAATTTTATTTTTACATGAAAGACCACACTTTTATCTACTTTTCCACATAATTGCCACCAATATTAAGGCACTTATCATATGAACAACAAGCTTTTGTATTCCGTCGTCATAGAAGTTTGCCGCCTGATTTGACAGCCACTGCAACATGGCCGTTTTGAGGCTATCGTCGTCATCACTGCGCTGACCTCTGAGATGCTTCTTCAGTTGCAGAAACACGTGGTAGTCAATAGGCACTAGATCGGGGCTGTATAGAGGATGATCAATGCACCAAATTGTCAGTGATCACTGAGGGTCGCCCACTCCATTCCTCGTCATGAACATTCTTTCAGCCATCTTTGAAAGCTCTTACCCATTTGCGTACCATTCCATCACTCATAATGTTTTGTCCGTATACTTCATAAATCTGATGGTGAATTTCAACTGCTTTCATGCCTTTAGCACTAAGAAAACGAATAACAGCGCGTATTTCACAGTTGGTGGGATTCTCAATTGGCGGAAGCATTTTAAATATGCAAAAGCAAATAAGTAAACGATCGATTGTTGCCACAATGGCGTCTGTGGCTTGCCAACAGATATAGGTACACAGTGTGCATGCGCAGGACACCGACCGCAGCGCTGCAGCGGCGGAATTTCAAAACGGTACTTACTTAAAAAACACACCTCGTATTTCCACTGGCACAGATTGTAACTTTCCTCAACGGGATTTGTTTATGCTGGCAGATATTCTCTAAAGAAAGAAATTTCTACTGGCAAATATCAAATTCTGAGAAGGAATACATGAGAAATGAAGACTTTTCTTTTAACTGTTCGCCACTTCGGGTTTTGACTAAGAAAAACTAGAAATTCTGGACTTTGAATAAGAAATGTTCGGCATTTTGAGTTCGGCCTAGGAAATACTAGAACATCCGACAAGCATTAGGAATTTTCGTTTTGACTAGGAAATTCTAGTATTTACTGAATTCGGGTTTATCCTGTAACATATATAACATCCTTTCACTTTCTTCACAACTCCTTAGCAAGTAGGAATAAAATGAACCTTTCTTCACATCTGCTAACAGAGAAGGCTAAAAGAAATAGTTTAAGACTAGCACTATTTAGTAGGTAAAAATATTTCACAATTTATTCAACTTGTGCAACATTTTTAAACGTTCTATTCTTTGCAATGTGCTGAAGATGGTATACTGAAAATGTTACACAAGTTAAATAAATTATGAAATTATATAAATTGTGAAATATTTTTATCTGCTAAATAGTACTAGTGTTAATCTATTTCTACCTAAATAGAAAAAAGTAAGCAGTAATTGTTAGATATAGAAGGCTACAAAACAACACTTCTATAGAAACACTACTACATACATTTAAAATATAAATGCTTTATAGAAATTATATAAAAAATAAGTATAAAAAGAGGATTCCATTGCTACCTTAGGACATTCTAATCAATCAATATCCATTTTTAAAATGAATCACCATTTAACTTTATAATCTTTAGATCATCATCATGTTATACTACTTTCAATTTAATTATTTTTAAAATTAATCCATGTAAAACTGAAGAGAGTAATTCCATTTCCAAAAATGCATTTTTTATAGATATTTAACCACAATAAATAAATATTTTTAATTGCTGATCTTGTTGTTGTCTTTCTCTCATCTTGGATGCTACAACTGCAAGACTGCTCAAATACTAGAGCATTTCCACTTAATGATAAAACTGTTAATCATCCATGTTTACCAGGATGTAGGGACTACACAAATTTTTGTGTTTCTTGAGCACATAGTTTAGTGTTCATTATAGTATTGTTATATACTGAGCAGAAGAAAAGTCTGTGTAACCCTCCAAATAACTTGATAACTATCATAGATTTCAAAAATCTGTTATTGCCAACAAATAGGAAGTCATGGGTTGGCTACCTGATGATAACCTTCAAATGAGTTGATTATGCAAATGAGGTCAGCTGCAAATCCTATCTTATAAACTATAAAAGATAAGGAAAATTTCCAATTACAAACTTTTTCAGCATTCAATTCTGAGCACAATAAAAAAAAACTATCAAAATAGGATGAATAGTTCACTCAAAAATGAAATGAAAACATTTTTACACACAAAGGGTTGATTTATTTCTGACGTGTAAGTAACAAACCAACATCAAAACATAACAACCCAAATCAATAAATTGAAAACACAGAGCCTAATCAACAACCAAAAATTAATCAAGGATATGCTCAAAATGTCTTCCACCAGTACCTAATTACAGTTGAGCATGATGATGGATGAAGTTCCTCATAGTCTATAGAGTGTCAGTAGAATAACAATAGACGTCTTGAAAATCCTCTATTGTTACTATGCAAGTATGAAAGTTGTTGTGGCTTCATCAATTGCTGTTTGTGGGCAGATTGATCTTGGTCATTTCAAGGAATTGACCTATGATAGATCTAAGTGTTTCATTTAGATGGAGTTTTTTTATTGTGTTCAGAATTGAATGCTGAACAAGTTTGTAATTGAAGAATGTGATTACAAAACACGTTCAGTCCATTTTTGTTAATTTTCAAGAGAAGCAAAATATGAATTGAGAAAGTATTTATATGTGAATGATTATCTACTATAGATATCGTGTTTCTAATTCATATGCATACACTTCTCAATAGAATCTTGAAATCAATCATCATTAGTTTTTAAATAAATAATGACTAAATATAATGGTGTTAATGGAAACTTGCTAAGTCTAAGGACTGAACATGTTTTCAATTATACCCATTCTTCATTAAAGGAAAAACTGCAAAGTTGTGAATTTGAACGAATGCAATAAAAATAATTATACACTAAGCCTAACAGCTAGCGACTCTGCAATCCAGAGTTCGGCCTGAGCTCAGGTCTTTTATAAGTTCTAACTTAAATATAATTCTAACTTCAAAAAAACAATCTAACAACTATAAACATAAACCGGTAAAAACGAAACCGGAACTTATCACTAAAGGTAACGAGTAAGTGTTAGATTGAAATGACAAAACGATGTTAGAAACTTACACTAATAATTGGAATAAATTCTCAAACAGGTTAGATAATAACAAAATATAAATTTATTAGACTCAAAAACACTTACAAGAGTGTTAATTAAAGCTTTATTTAAATGAAATAAAGCACAATGACTAAATTATTTTCATTTGGTTTGAGTATTAAAATGGTAAAAAGTAAATGCTTGAACTTTCCCATTACAGGTAGTACATTGTTTTCATAGGGAAGTTCAAACTTTTATTACTTCATGGGGAAGTTCTGAGGCCTTTCCCATGAGTACATTATACTTGTGGGAAAGGCTCCAGAATATGCATTTAATTATTCCAAATTAGGAACTACTAAAATTCAGAAAAATAACTTTCTTTTTAACAATCGTGGGAAAGGCTCCAGAATATGCATTTAATCATTCCAAATTAGGAACTACTAAAATTCAGGAAAAGTAACCTTTCCTTTTAACAGCAAATTAAAAAAAATCCCCAGAAACTTAAATTTTTAATGTTATGATTTCATTTCAAGAGCTTTAACATGAAAATTAATAACCAATATAATAACTTTACCTTTAATAAACATGACAAAAATTCCCACAACAACAAATTTATTGAATAAAAGTAAACAATAAGCCAAATAACTAAAATAAATTGATTATTCAACAACATTTTCGGCTATCCATGCAGCCTGGCTCAATTGAGTTGAGGCAGGCTGCATAGATAGCCTAAAATGTTTTTGAATAAACAATTTATCTTACTTATTTGGCTTATTGTTTAATTTTATTTTATATTTAAAGGAAGAAGTATTTCGTTATGTAACAAATGTATTTCTACAGTAATAGCAGTTTGTTTTTACAGCCCAGCTGGCAGGATTAGGAAAAACGCTCTGCATATATGCACTTAGGCGTGATCTCTTGGGGATGTATTTTTCTGTTCCCGAGGATCTATGGCTTAGGCTTGATCTCTTGGGGATGTATTTTCCTGTTCCCGAGGATCTTGCTTCTGTTGGGGATGTATTTTCCTGTTCCAGAGGATCTTGCTACTGTCCCATTGAGTTTTGTTTTTAAGACAGGCCTTCTTCTGGGATAAATTGATTGGGGGTGCAAAGAATATACTGTCGTTTTTTCTAAGACAGGCCTTCTTCTGGGATGATTTGATTGGGGGTGCACAATAGAAAAGACGGGACTTCTTCTGGGATGATTTGATTGGGGGTGCACAATAGACCTATGTTGGTCGCAGTGCTTGGGCTGAAACAGGCCCCTCCCTATTCACTACTACTAGCATAAATGCAAAGGACTAGGTGAGTTTTCGTCGTTACTGTTCTCTGGACTGAGCAAGTTTTCAGAAGCAAAGCAAGTGTCTTGTACACATTGATTGGCATGGTTTTGAGAACATTATATGCAAAGGACTGGGTGAGTTTTCGTTGTTACTGTTCTCTGGACTGAACAAGTTTTCAGAAGCAAAGCAAGTGTCTTGTACACATTGATTGGCATGGTTTTGAGAACAAACAGGTCTTTAATAAGATAGATCACTTCAATAAGAATATGTATTTATATCAAATAAAAAAATGATAAAAATGGACTGAATGTGTTTTGGGATCACACTCTTCAATTGGAAATTTTTTCCTATCTTTTACAGTTTGAGATAGGATTTGCAACTGACTTCATTTGCATAATCGGCTCATTTAAAATTTATCATCAGGTAGCCAACCCATGACTTCCTATTTGTTGGCATTAACAGATTTTTGAAATCTGTGATAGTTATCAAGTTACTAGAGGGGTACAGACTTTTCTTCTACTCTATATATGGCATATGATTCACTTTCTGTTACAATAATTGACACAAGCAAACAAGCTATTTCTTTGAGAGAATTAATCCAGATCTTTACAGTTTTGAAGATTGTATTTTCTGCCACTTCTTCTGCATTAATATTAACAAGCCAGTAGCTTATTGATATTAATGCAATATTTTAATTTTCCTTTCAGCCATGTTTACTCTTATTGTTATATCTGAAAACATCTACAACAATATAAAGATAGGCTTTCTACTATTAGAGGTAGATCCTGTAGGAGTGGGGGAAAATTCACTTACCGACTCATTTGCATGTCATAAGAGATAAGGGTGCAACACTTCTAGCAAGATCCTTTTCCACTTTCATGTTTTTCTATATTCTCTTCACTTTGATCTTCATTTTTTTAAAAGGATTAAGCCTCTGAGTATGCTTTCTATATATTTAATAAAGGAATCTGCTATGAATCGAGTCATAATTCATCCACTTTCTCTCTTTCTCTCTCTCTCTCTCTCTTTTTAAAAAATGTCAGTGTTTGAATAACATCAAGAATGAAATGAAAAAAAATTCAATTATATTGTTTCAATTATATAAAAACTTGAAGTCTTAACATATTCTGAACTAGTGTTGTGTATACATACCCAAGGTCAAGCTTAGGGAATGCTAATGATGTCTAAGTGTATCCATAACAGGAAATGAAACACAGAAAAACAAATATTGCAATTATCATAATGATGATGATCCAGATGAGTTTGTTTCTTATTGAAAATACAGATAGTTCTCAACTTTATGAGTTAATTTAAACAGAAAAACAAATATTGCAATTCAGATTATCATAATGATGATGTTCCAGATGAGTTTGTTTCTTATTGAAAATACAGATAGTTCTCAACTTTATGAGTTAATTTGTTTTTGGAGTGAGCTTTAACTCTTAAACCAAAAATCAATTTCTCAGATGTAATGTTAAAGATGTACTTTGTTCTTAACAATGAAATTTGACCATGATGATGATAAGCAAAGATTAATAAAATAGTTTATGATGAAACAATTATTTATTTATCTAATAAAATGAAAACATTGTCATTAAAATCAATTTAATTATAATAACAACAACATTATTTATCATGTAAATATTAAAGAATTTTTATTCTTTATCATCAACATGAAGTAGAAGAGTTATTGTACAGATAAACTACTGCCTTAGACACAATCTGGGAATAAAATTTTATTTATGTAATGTGCTGGTGAAACCATGATGGCCAGAGGCATGTTATTTCCACTTCTTGTATCACTATTTTGATTTTTCCATTTTCATATTAGTCTACAAAGTTTTTGCTACAGATTGTCACATTGTATTGTATAGTTATGTATATAACTTGAAATGTCCATTTATGAATGCTTAGCATTTATTCTTTTGCAATTAATGATCATATTATCAATTTTTTTTTGACACTTTATAATTGAAAATAACTTCCAAATTGGAAATTCATTAAGCAGGAACACAAACTGAGAACTATCTGTATAAGAAATTATGCAATTAATAATGAAAAAATGATAAGTTAATAATTATAAATAATATATAAATATGAAGAATGTTTTAATCTTATATAACATTATTTAACAATTTTGTATATTTTGCAGAATACTACAATGTTTACAAAATGATAAAAAAATACCTCTGTATTCAATTTTTACAAATCCAAACAAGTCTTATGAATTTGCAGCTGGAGGAAGGGATCGTTACATTAGGTATAATTTAAATAAATTAGTTGTTTAATAATGAAATTATATTTTTTATTGATTAAGTGTGTTTTTGAAAAGAAAAATCTATTACTAAACCAACCTCTAGGGAACTTTAATCCAAATATAACGGATTTTTAATGATTTTGAAATAATTTAAAATAATTTTAGCGCCATCTCGTAATTAGAATAATTATTATTTTATTAAGTCAATGAGTGGCGCCATCTATTAATTAATAATTAAATTAGAATTTTTAACTAAATTATCTGAAGAAAAAATCCGCCTTGGCCTGGGATCGAACCGGGGACCTTTGGGCTAATGTCCCAACGTCATAACCGCTAGACCACCGAGGCCAACGAGCCACCCTGGTTTGATCCTGGGCCGAGGCAGATTTTAAGGCAGATTAATCAGGATTATTTGAAAAATCTATTACACATGAATATTCAACATAAAAAAAATCTACTAAAATCTCTGAAAAATTTATAATAAAATCAAATTTTTATATTTTAAAATGTGTGTGTGTATATATAGCATACTTAGTTTAATAACATAATTATGAAAAAATTCTTTCTATTTTAATATAATTAATCTGTTTACTGCCAGTCATTCCCCCACCTGTTTCAGTACATGCCAGTGGTTTTTTGTAATTAAGCTTAATTGATATCAGAAATTATAAATTGTCATATCTTATTTTTCATCAAAAACATCTGAAATTTTTACTGTTTATACAGTTTCCATGTTCCTTTTTACACATACAACAATTTTTTATTTATTTAAAGAAGTATTCAAAGCATAATATGCTATTGAATACTTCTTTAAATAAATAAAATAAAAATTTGCAAAAAGTAGTACAAACTTCGTACTTTTTTTTGCAAATTTTTTTTACACATCCACTCAAATTTTTACATCTTTCTGATAGCAGTGTCTTTCCTAAATAAAACAAGCTATGAATGATGTAATTTAGTCCATATTTCGATTTAGTAAATAAGTAAAGTGTTCAAGTTTCCTTAGCAAAATTATTGCTTTATGCTTTCTTAAAGAAATACTGAAATTTATATTAGATATTTTTAAGCAATTATTTACATTAACTTATTAGTTTACTCAACATTTTAATAGGTTTTTTGCTTTATTTTGCAATAATAATTGATGTTTTGTCAAGAAAAAACTTTTAAAGTAAGAACGACACTCCTCCCACAATAACAGCTATTATATTAGTTTTTTTAGTCTTATTAGTTCAGAATAACTTAATCTGCCAATAAGAGACAATATGTGGAACAGAAATTTGCTGGGAAGGAATTGATAGGAGTTCTAAGCTAGCTGGCCATGTCCATTTAAAAATCTTAAAAAATAAAAATAAAACAGGAAAAATTTTTAAAATCCGTAATTGATGATGATATATATTCTACAATATACAGTAATAAAATTTTGAAAAACTTTTTAGATTAGCAAAAAATAATTTTTAAAAATTGTGATCAATCGTTCCAGTCCGATGTTGGGAAATCATGTCAATCGCCTGATTGTTGCCAATACCCCTTTGCATCCAATCCTGTCAACCATCTCGAACAGGTTAAAGAAAATGGCATGAGCAATATTATCAACAGAATTATTAATCAGAAATCAATCCTTAGATAGATGGAATCTATCTAAGGATTGATTTCTGACTAATTCACTGATTGATAATATGATCACTGACTAATTCACTGATTGAAGGATTGATTTCTGATGATAGTAATGGGACAGATGTGTTCAGACAATGAAGATGTGAACTTTGAAATTAGAATTTCTCCATCAAAAATTAAATAAATTTAATTCTATAAACTGTTAATATGAATTATCAAAAAATCTTATACAGTGAAACCCCGCTCGTGCGTTCCCGTATCGTACGACTTTCCTGCTTTAAACGTCTATTTTCGGAAGTCCGAGCATTTTCTTATACATTCAATGTAAAACTTTCCCTCTTCCTACGTTTTAATTATATAACTTTTTTATTATGACGTCATCAGAGTTCCCGTTTCGTGCGTTTTCCCGGCTCGTTCGACTTTTCGGGCCAGTCCCTGAAAAGTTTCAAAATCGGGGTTTCACTGTATTTGCATTACTCGATATTGTAATAACGAAAAGTAAAGAATTCTGCAATATTTAAAAATTTTTAAATATTGCTGAATTATTTACTTTTTGTTGTTACAATATAGAGTATTGATGATATCAGATTTTCTGATAATTAATTTCATATTCATGAAATTATAATACAAGATTCATTTCTTTTCCATTATATGAAACAAATCCTTCTGATTTTTAAAAATAAAAAAAAAACTGAAAACTTCAGTCAAAAAGTAATCAGATTAGTTTATGTAAAACAATAAACAGATCAAAAAACATCATAAAATGCTAGACTATTATGATGACCTAATTTTCACTCCACTACATCCTGGCTGGATAGAATGTGTTAATGTTACATAATAATAATAAAAAATCACAATAAATGAAAATAACCAAATTAAAAGATTTTTTTTCAGTTTGATAGTTTTGATTACTGATAATTTTAATCTAAGATCAAATTTTAAAAAGTTTTAAATTTTTATCATAAATATTTTATTATTAGAGAAATATTTCTTGTATAATTTAATTTTAATTAAATAAAACAATTTTGTAATAAAATACCAATAATCTCTATACAGGATTTTTCAAAATAAAGCAAACACTCATATGTTTTTATTATGAAGTAGCCAGCAAACTTTAAATAAATTGATGCATGCCAAATGTTGGAAAAACTTAAAATTTTGAATTGCTAGTTCATAAACATTAAATATGGACTCATGACACACATTTCAGTCCAGCAATCAATTTTTCTCATACTCTCTTCAGGATGTTTCTGTTTATGATTACAGGTATCCCTTCTATAACACAGTAGATAAGTTCTTAAAAAACATGGTGTTGTGTGAAACTGTATTATATGAGACCTGAAGCCCATACAAAAAGGAGAGTTACTTTCCAAAACCAATTATAAACAAATAATTTTCTTTAATTCCACATAAGAAACTTAATTTTTATTAAGAATATTAATAGAACATAAAGAAATATACATAAGACCCTAAAAATCAATATATGCAAAATAAAAGGATATAAAAAAGTATACAGCCTACATAACATTCATGTAATAATTATATCTTCCTTACCACTGTTTCGTTAAAACAAGAACGTTTTTTCTTTAACAATATCGACTTCACTTTCTGAACTTTTTTCTGCATTTAATGTTTGTGTATCTTCTGCTCTTTAAAAAATCTGTAATCTAACCCACTACAAAACAGTTGTTCCTTAACATATACGCAAAAAAAAATTTATGAATAAAAGTTTTTCTTTCTTTCGGATTCTTCTATTGAAGAATAAAAACTTATTTTTTTTTTTTTATCTAAGAACTGAACATTTGGAACATAAAATGCTCAATGGTTGCCAATTAACTCAATTTCAAAATTAATTCAATTAACTCAATTTCAAATCAAAATTAAAAATAGACTGCATATTATCCCTTTCATGGCAAACTAATGAAATTGCATTTATGACTAATTTTAGCAAAATATTTCCCAGTGATTGCAATTTGTGTGTGTATTGTGTATCATAGCATAGATTTACAAAAAATTAATGAAAATGTTATATGTTGTAGAAGAATAAATATAATTTTCTAGATGTGTTAAGTAAAAACCATGTTGTAGAAGTATTGGATTATATGAAGGTTTCTACAATTTTCAAATCATGTTAAAGCGAAACCATGTTATAGGGAGTCATATAATAGGAGAAATACCTGTACTACAATAGTTGTAATTCATCATCTTTAATTCTTATATGTCATATAGCAAGAATGGTTTATAAATGAAATCTTCAGATTCAAAGAAATTAAAATTTAGTGATCTATCTTTACACTGATTTATTTTCAATACTGTCTCCCACATCACCATACTGTATACATTACATTTCAATTTATTATTCTGGGAATATATGAAGGATACCATCTACATCCTATTTTGCCACATGATATCCAAAAATTAAGACAATGGATCATTATTGTTATAGTCAACAGATAGAGATTTGCTTGAGTGAATATGCAAAGAAACAAACTTTCAGATTGATGTAACACACATATAAATGATATTTTGCATTTATGAACTATTTCATAATTTTTCTAACAATTGATGCCTATCATGTAATTTTAATTTTATTGGTTATTTCACAATAAATATATGAAAATGTTTTTCTTATTAAATTACTCTATGCATTGGTGAATTTTTGGATATTAAAATCTTAATAAAAAAAATGAAAAGTGATTTAAAACTATCTATAATAAAATTCTCTAATATATAAATATTTGTAATTTGCAATTTTTATTCTATAACTATTTTATTTTCAGAATATATGATAAAAGGTATATTTCTAATGAAGGAAAACCCATGAAAATATATTGTCCAAGACATTTAGTAAGTGTATAGAATTGAATAAGTATATTTTATTATAAAGGTCTAATTAAATGTAAATGATGATGATGAAATTATTTTAAGTTTGATTTCATAATTTTATTTAACATATTGATCTTGATTTGATTAAAAATTAAAAAAAAATGTATTTTATTTTAAATCTTAAAATATATATTATTTTTAGAAATGGTAATAAAGCTACTTTATAGGATATTCAGAATTTAAAAATAACTAAAACATGTTCTGGTGGCAAGAAGATTAAGTTTAAAATGTTAATATTAAAATGGCATGAGGAGTAGAATTTTAATCTTATTAAATAATATATTCAGATAGTCAAAATTTTCTTCCATAAATGTTGTCATTACAAAATACAAAGAAAAACAGATTAATATGTTAAGATCATTTGTTATTAAGTTAATTTTTAATTCATTACTTCTGTTTGTAGACATCAAAATAGAAAATAACTGTGTCAATACAGTGAACATTCTACAAATCTAAAATAATTTTCTATTCTTTTCATATAAAATGATACATTTTCTAATTTTATTTGAAAAAATGCAAATTATTATTATTATTATTATTATTATTAAGAATTACAGGCTCAAGTTAGTTTGATCCAAAAAGCTCAAATTTGCTCACAAATAAATAGATGACTGAAGTTTGAATATTTTCTTAAATAAATTTGAGCTTTAGTGTTTTAAAAGTCTTTCTTAATTAAGACTTTTTAAAACACTACATTTTATTATTACACAATTAATGGACTTTTTTTTTTCCTAAATTAATAAAACTTTTTAAATTGGTAAGCATTATTTATTGAAAACAGAAAATTTTTCCATGAAATGCAGGCATCAAAATAAAAATTGCAAAATTTTTTGTTTATTTTTAATAATTATTGTAGTTCTAATAATTTTAATAGATGTGGGATGACCAGCTCTGTAGCAACTTTCTTGGCTTCATAATATCAAATCAGTTTTCCTTGTTTGCAATTAAGCTACTATAATAGCAGGAGAAAGAAAATAGTTACTAGAAAGATTCTGTTTGGGAGTCAGTCAGTCAATTAACTGTCATCATTTGCCAATTATTGATAGATAAACAGTAATTGATCTTTGTAACCGTGAACTTACTTTGAAACACATTTTAATACTGCCCTTATTAAATAATACATATTGCCAAGTGTTTGTGGCGTTTTGATTGTTCTGTTTTAATCACTTGTTAAAATTTTTTATAAATAAAATTTTAAAAATTATAGCTTTTCTTATCAAATAATCAGTTTTTCTTTTACATAAGTTATGGTTTTTTTTATATTATTTTACCAATTAATTGTTTACATTTATGTTTTTTAATGAAATTAATACTATTACTTATTGTTTTATTTAGTTTTATTAACTTTTAAATTTTTTGAATATTATTATACCAGACTGTTTTGCTTTCTACAAGTATCTGTACATATTTATTTTATTTTTTTTATGAACATTGTTTTGATACAGTCTGATCCAAATGATCAGACTGTATCATGCATGTTTCTAATTGTTTACCTCTAGTTCTGTTCCTGATCGCTTTATTTGGTGTCAGATTTAGACTGTTTTGCTTTCTACAAGTATCTGTACATATTAATTTTATTTTTTTTGTGAACATTGTTTTGATACAGTCTGATCCAAATGATCTATGTATCATGAAACAAAAATAAAGCATAAAATGTTCATTATGGCCATAATTAATTTGATCAGTGATTAGTGGAATTCAAGCACAATGAATTAAATAATAATGATTAAAGAAGCTTGGATATTCAAGCTTTCCTAAGTTTTTCTGTAATATCAGCATGACTGCTCAAGTTTTTGAAGATACCTGAGGTTTCAGTGACCATAATTATTTCTACTTCATTTATGCATATATATGATTTATTCAATCAACAATATTTAATAAATATTGAATAATAATTATTGAATATTGATAAATCTTATGGAATGTATTTACACAAAATGCACACATATAGAAGCATATATTTTTTAACTTCCTTCAGAAACATATGAGAATATTATATATCATTTGAATTTACATGAAAGTAACATAATATAAAAAATACTGACAGATTAGTTATAATTATTATTCTAATTGCCAGTAGAAAATATTAATTTATCTTAATTCAACACTTTTAGTGCTGGATTTATGTGGGGTTTCTGGACCCAGAAACGGAAATTTGGAAAGATCGAATCAAAGGCATTGAGCCTATAAACGATTCAATCCAAAATCGCGTGGATAAGGAGACTGTCTGAGGCGATTCAGCGAGTTGGATGGAGAACAACATTGAATTAGATTCAACAGCTTCTTTATTAATTAACATAAATTCAAGAAAGATTTGGAATTTACAAGAATAGTTTCCTGACAAAATAAGGAGAGTTGTACCTAGAGATAACAAAACTTCACTTGGACGAGGTGGGAGACATTAGCAGTCTTTAGTCCCTTTTCACTTTCAGTCTTTAGTCCAAAATATCAATGAGTATAAACACAGCACAACAGATGGATTCGGTAGAAGAGAATTACTATTTAACTTCTGTCAATGTCTTCCTGGATAATCCGGCCGGATGGCCGCGTGGTAAAGCTTTGGCTTACCACCCTGGAGGATCCGGGTTCAAATCCGGGTCCCACACCTCTAGTTTTTCAGGAGGGGTCCGGGCCCGGCCCATTGAACCCCATCCTTCAACCATCTGGTTGACCCCATCACAGGTGTTGGCCAGCCTGTGATGGCTCTACAAGTGGCCGCCGCCAGATACAGTATATCCCATGAGGATATGGCGGCGTAATCTAATTAACCTAACCTTCCTGGATAATCAAGAAGATTTTTCGAACGAGTACGCAAAACAGGAGAGGATGCACAAAAAGTTAGAAACAGCAAATTAAACAAGCCAAGGCTTAGAACCAAAAAGCAAGAACCAAAAGCCTAGACCTTTGTTATACCAGCTCTTTTATGTACCTGACCTCTCCCTCTTCTTTCCTGGGAATGGCTGTTATTGTTTCTTACATAATCACAGATATCTCAGGTGTCATCAGTTCGACTTTGAATTGCCTCTCGAATAAACCATCTAAAATTTATTATCTTGAAAGAACAATTAAGCAATTCGACACATCCTGTTTTTGAATCGAACTGCGTAATTAGATTTTATTTCAACTGTGTCATTAAATTTGATTTCGATTCGTATCCGCAACAAAAGGGGGGTTTCCGATCCCCACATCTGTAATATCTTTGAGAATATGAATTATATAAATTATAAAATATAAAAAATCTTAATAATTCAATATCTTATAAATATTGTTTTTATCTACTTTTAAATACTGTTCATGCTTGATGGATGATGATTTGATAATCTTAGTAAAAAAAATTAGTTTGTACTACTGCTATTCATTTTAATTGATTATTCATATTCTTAATAATGAAAATTTCTTTTTGCAATTTAAAAACTGCATTACATGTTAAATTCTTTGTGATCATTTTTAATGTATTGAATTTATTTTACATTTATATGTTAATGTTCAAGTTTTTTTATTATTTGAAAATGCCCATCTATTTAGAATTGCTGTTCTTTTTAAGAAATCAGTTGTAGCAGATAATATATTTATTTATTGACTAATCATTTAAGGAATAATTTTTCCCTATTATTTTTAGTATGCCAAAGTGCAAATTTTTTTCATAAATATAGGATAAAAACAATATTAGCCATAATGCAAAACAAAGCTTAATAAAAATAAATAAATAAATACATTATAAAAGACTTAAATAGTTCTGGACTAAAGATTTGACATGAATATCTATATATGTTTTGTGAAGAATAAAATATTTTTCCAACTGCTACATGAAATATTGCATCATTTTTTTTATATTTTATTGCCATTATATTTATTATTTAGCATTCATCATTACAATATTAATAGTTTGATTATAACTATTGTTGTATAAAAATAATCTTCAATCAAAAGATTATTTCTGCCAAATCTATATGCATATAAGCTTAACTATATTGTTTGTGAAAATGATATTATAATTAAATTGTTTGTTGTATTTTTTTGTTAACAATAGTCTGCTGTGGACGAAAGTTATTTATTGGAATCCTCATTAATTACATCATTTAAATAAGATATTTCAATGTTGCAATTATTTTCTTAAAGTTTTGGAAAATTTTAATCTAAAATAATTATTGCTTATCACATTTTTATACAAATTATATCAAGAAATCATTATTAATTACAGTACTCTCCAGTTATAATGCGGGTTTATTATAAGACGACCACACTATAACTGACAGCTTCTCTTATTCTCTAATTTAGAGATTCTTAATTAGAGAATAAGAGAAAGCCATCCAATTTATTCAAGAAGGCTTGTAATCTTCTTCCTTCTGCAATCCATGCTTGAATTATTTCTTCTGGAATATCCAGCTCCCACTTTATTTGTGCTTTTGAGAGACAACTTTCACTCGATCTATTATGTTTAGTTCTCCTTAATTGTATACAATTTTTTTTTATTTGTGCCATTGTCCATTAAATAAATTAAATGTTATTAAAACAATAACTATATTTGTAAAACTTGCTAAAGTCATGAAACAGCCACTAAAAAAAAACACGTGTCAGATATGAACTTCTACTGTGAGGTCCAGGGAGACCCTCCCCAACAACACTTTCCAATATAACTATTCTGTTAAAAATTGTATTATGTTTAAGATCTGAACAATCATAATTTATTTCAAAATTCGTTTAAAAATTTAATGATTATTTATCACATTTGACAAAGGTTTTGTAACAGGAAATAGTCAGAACCTTCAACACAAAAAAAAAGATCAGATAAGGAAACTCTCTTTCAACTTGTTCCTTTTCCCCACAGCCAGCCATGAATCACGATTAATCATCAACAATAGCTTCTGTATAAAAGGATCTCAGTTCCTCTTGAAGTTTTTCCTGGTTTTGGTCAGTTTAACCAAATGGACGCTGTTGGACAGTGGCAGGTTCCTGTCGCATCTTCCCTGTCTGGGGGACTAACGTCAATGTATCGAAGTTAAGATGGGGAGAAGAAAGAAGATAGACAATAAGTTAAATATATAAATATATCGGGAGAAGATATGATCAACAGATTCTCGCTAACCGGGCGGAAGAAGGAACTTATTACTCATATCATCTTGGCTGAAGGAAGACACCTTTTATGATAAAAAAGACTAATATTCATTTATAGTTCATCATTGACTGACGAAGATAAGAAGAATTACGACAGATAATAAGACAACGACTCTATTTCAGGTATACACGACTCACTTTGGAGTTTCGATTTAAACCGTTTTATTTCAATAACTATTATTCACATCTCAACACAGCTATTTGATATTTGATCTCAATCTTTATTTTATTCTATCAATTCATTTAGAATTTGTCAGCCTTCTAATTTTATTGTTAAATAAACTTGCTTTTGCTTTTGTTAACAAGTGGTGAGTCAGTCTTTCGCACCTGGAGCCCTGTGCCACTTAACCACGCGACCTTATTCTAAAATCGTATTTAAATTAACATCGGCTGACCTGTTGCAGATTCTTACACTACTACAAATAACCTTTCACTTGCTTTGAATACTCGTGTTGCCAATCAAAAATGTTTTGAAGTTGCCATCTGAAAATTTTTAATTTTTTTTTCAAAGATATTTTGAAATTTATATAAATTACTGTCAGCATTATTAACATGAATTCAAATTTCTATTAATTTATCATAAATGATGATAATAGTTCTGGAAGTTTTATTAATTTTAGTTTTATTATTATTTAAATATGGCGACAAGAAGTTAGCAAGATGGATGGATGTCAATTATGCATTGTATTATATTTTTCTCAGAATCTCTTTCAAAAGAATGGGGATGGGAAAGACCCGCCATATATCTGACTTCACGGTATAAATGATAGCATTATATCCAGGGAGCACTGCATTTTATATCCTGTTTTGATCATAATTAATAAATATTGTTTTTTCTTGATTTTAAGATGTAATCAGTTTAATGATTTATTCATGTAACTCTCCTTTTTCATATTTTGATTAATTCCTAGAAGAGTAGAGAGAGAATTATTCAAATCTTATTATAATTATAATATAAAAGTCCAATTATAAAGCAAAATTAATTATAAGATCAACTATATCCATACTTGCAATTTTTTTTTTTTTCCAGAACAACTCAATCAAAACAGCACTTAAATAGAAAAAATTCTTTATTATCGGTAATGTTTTTAGCAAGACACATTCCCTCTTCAGCCACATATTTAAAGTAGTTGAAAAGAGACAGTGTCACACCAAAAATGTTAGCAATAATAAAGAATTTTTTTCCTGCTTAATTGCTATTTTGTTTGTTCTGCTCTAATTATAAGATATTCTATGGAAGTCTCTGATCTTGTTTTTTGTTCTAATTTGTTATGAACCTAGTAGATTTATGATCCAGTTTTGTAATATAGGTAGCCTTCGACTTACAATGGGTTCTGTTCCATTTCCATCATAAGTCGATTCTGACATTTAATTCTTGATTTGTTTGATTTCTGTTTTAATATTTTCATAAATTAGGTTTCTGTTTAGCTTAAAAAGATTAAACTTAAAGCTTTCCTCACTTTCTTTTTTATGTTGGAATTTTCATTAATAGTATTCTCTCTCTTACTGGACATGATAGGGTTATAATGAGATACAAAAATTGCAATGATAGAAATGAACACTTTGGTTGTTGATTAACAACTAACATGCCAAAGACTGCGATAAGTTAGAAGTTAGTGAATCACACTAGTGGCTATTGCATATTGTTGAAAGGTTTTGCTTGCTGACTAATGGCAAAGCTGCAATGCCTATACAAAAGCAATGTGATATATGTATTTATATACAGGTGGAAAAGTTGAATTAGAGAATTTTTAATAATTTTTGACCATTGTAAGTACAAATTGTCATTAGTTGAGACTACCTGTACTGCTTATAATTTTCTATTTCCATATTTCCATAATTAACAATAGGGAACACCAAAAAAAATTATGCAAGTATATTAGTAAATTGATGGCTTATCAGAATTGAGGAATACAATAATGTATTTATTAATTATAATTAAAATACAAAATATAAGCAAGATTCAGAAATGAAGAATAATAATAAATTTTCAAAATTTAAAGTAACTTAACTTTAAAGATAAGTTACTTTAAAATTTGGTCCTATTAAGCAACCTTATCATAATTAAAAAATACAATTCAAAATAATAATTATTATTGTAGTGTAAAACTCTGACAGTGAAATAGTATAATGTTTTGCAAAGCTGTTGGGAAATATTTGATTCTTCATAAATTACACTATGTAATCAATCTTTGATTTTTATATTTACTATATATATTTAAAGTTTCCCCCCGTTTTTCAATTACTGTGTAATAATTTCTTGTTTAAAACAGAAGCATTTTACTTTTCGTTTTCATTTGCTTTTCATATAATTGAAGTTTTGTATCAGATCATGTTCAATAGCATAACCTTTGTTTCAAACTTTCAAAAAATATGTATCATAATATAATGAATTCTAAATATATATTTGTTTAGTTCTATTGCAATCTATTTGGATTTTAAAATGTTAATTTTTTATAAATTATATAATTATTAAATGTTTTTTCAGTTTGATAATTCTGAAATTAGAGCAGATGTAACTTGTGTAGTTTATAATCATAATGGAAGTGGTAAGTTTTTTCTGTTATTTTTATAAATTTAAATTTTAATAAGTTAGCAATAACATTCAATTAAGATGACAAAATATATATGTTTTTGTTTTATTCTTGCAATAGAGGAGTGCAGAATATTAGAACATTTTTAATAAGATCTAAAAATAATTAAAATTTTCCTAAATTGTTATATATTTTTCCTTATGCACTCATAAAATTTTGCAATGAAAGAAAACCAATCAAGCAGATTTTTTTTCTTTATCTGACATTCTGTACTTTACTGTTCATGTAATCAAAATGTTTGAATTGGAAATTAATCATTTCTAAAAATATTTATATGATAAAGAAGTTATTTGCCAGTTCTATATTGCTTTGCAGCATTTTATAAATTGACTTTTAAATTTCTAATTATGTTCATACTGAAAAACTTCTGACAAAATTTTTTACTCTTAGATCTTTTAATAAATTGTTTGCCTGATTTTGAATGTACTTTGTTATTGCTAATTTGTATGATTTTGGTCATTTATTAAATTTTAAATAATAATTAAATTGTTGCAATACACAATCATCATCATATTTTATATGACAGGCATGGGCAACCTTTCCTAGTTTGGGAGCCAAATTTTCATTCTGTCTCCGAATCAAGGGCCAGACCAAATTATTAAATAAAATAAACTAATATTAAATGAATTAAAACAAGTTGTAAAATTAATTATAAAGATCAAAATATTTTAATCTGATTACTATGTTTTTAATCAAACATCAAATCGAAAACGTAATAAATTCTCTATTGTGATCCATTTTAGATTGCATCGACTCTAGCTAACCTTAATTGAAAAGACTCATTGATCATCGAATTCGGCCTTGAAAGTTCTTTAGTTGAAAAGACCATAGTAGAACACACCATGTTTTCTCCCACCGTGAATCTGACCAACTTCACTGCGGGCCGGGGGTTGCCCACATGTTATATAACATTTAGTATTATATATATATATAAGATTTTGAAATAATCTCATAAAAAAAAAAAGACTGAAATGGCTTAATAACTATATAATTAAAATTTTAGAAGGTAAAATAATAATATATACATGAAATTATTTTTATGTTATAACCTGAAATGACATAATGGGGTCAAATTTATGACACACATCACAAATTTGATCTCATTATTTCAATATATAGTGAATACTATACTTTTAAGTAAAAAAAAAATTACTTTGTTATTGCTAATTGTAAAGACAAAGAGAAATTTTGATTGTTTATCATCATCAATTTGCATATTATACATCCAACAAAAATTCTGTAAAGCAATTAAATGTTTTTAGAATGGAAAGGATTATAATTAATATGATAAACCATATTTTAAAATATAACAAATTAGAATATGAAATAAAATTTGATATAATATGCAATTTAAAAGCAGTCGAAGTTGAATTATATTTAACACTTCTGGGGGTCTTGCTTTATTACCCTTGATTGCATACTCATTATTGCAAATTTCCCATACATGTATGAGATAGCTTCAGGCCATCAGCCAAAATTGCTAATATCACTGTGACATTGTTTCTTATTTCCTATAATTTTGACAAGAACAGATTTAGACACTTCCTTGTCAATTCATATTGCTAGGCATATTGAAAAATGCCAACATTTCATCGGCATTTCCTAGTTGTCCTATCAAATATTCATGGTTTTTCTGCAGTTCAATGACACAATGTTGAAAGTTCAATAATATCTCCTCAAAATCAGAAGGCAAATGTTGTGCAAGTGATGATGATCTTCATAAGGCCAATCTGCTTCTATTCATAAATTGCCAGCACCATCCAATACTTGTTCTGAACTTCTTTCTGGATTTTTAATTTTCTAACATCATCATTGGTTTTCAACATGATGATTTCACAACTTATTAACACATTCCTCCAATTCTTTTTTCTTGGACAAATGATATGAATTGGATGAAAATTCTTCATCCAATTCATGAAATGCTTTTTTTCTTGTAGAATGAGAAAATTGCAACTTGTTTTTCATTACATATTATCAGTGAACATTTTTCATCAACTCCATAGAGTTGTATTGCTTCTCTGTTGTTGGAATTTTCAGCACAATGGAGAGCAGGTACTTTAAATTTTGTATCATAGCTATGTCTAACCCTGGAGTTACAATATGCTTTTTTTCCATATAGTCCACCATTTTTTTCTTGATTTTTTTCGTGAACACCCTTCAGTAACCAAGGAAAAAGTTCAGTTAAATTACATTAAACTAGCACAACAAACAGTTTGATTAATTTTACTATACTTACCACAAAATATCACTTCAGCTTTGTAAAGCAAATTCACTCTTGCAACTTCATCTTGCTGATCTTACATATATGTAATTCTCAAAGTAAAACCAAACCCACATACAAGCTTGGTTTTTATGGCAACTAAAAATAACACAGTAATGATATTTGCTGACATTCAGAAACTTACCAGTAATTTTATTTTTTTAAGAGAATCAATTATAGACCACATTTCATTTTTAGAGGTTTCAAATTTGGAAAAAAACATGTGATCTATTTTCAGGCTAATACAGTAAATATTGCATTCTTCTAAATAGCTGTGATCATAATAATTGGATGATGATTTATTTTTCTTTCATCCTAACATTTCCAGTTTCTTAAATTTAGCAATAATAGAATAATTATTAAATTTGAGGAACTATATTTATAATTTTATTACAGTTTTATGCTAACTTTGATAGTTAATAATTTATTAGAAAATTGTAAAAGCACGAGAATATCTTTTGATTTAATTTTTCTATATTCTTATATAACAATAGTAAGAGAGAGAGAATATTAATGATAATTTTTTATAATAAATACAAACTATTCTGTTATTGTTATTAGAGTTGATATAACTTGAGTGTTTTCATAACTGATCTGACAAGTTAATACTAAGAAAAGTTCAAACACTTGAATTTTTTTTTTAATAAATATTAATTCGTTATGCTTGAAAGTCCACTAATCACTGGTCAACTTTCTGATAAAAAAGGCCATACTTAATAAAATAACTATCTGATAAAAAAGGCCATAATTAATAAAACTTTTCCAAATAAAATTTTAAAAAATGATTAAAACAGAATAATTAAAAAACAAACAGTTGGCAATAAAATAAGAGTACTCTAGTAAAATTTGCTTCAAAGTAAATTCAGAGTTGCTAAGATTAATGGATTAGTGGTAAGATTAGATTAATTCAGAATTGCAAATCAATTAGTGGTCATCTGTCAGCAATTGGCAAATAAGAACATTCAGATGTGTCCTGAATGGGGTCTTTCTAGTATTATTTTGTTTTTCCTATTTTTACAGTTTAATGTGCTCTGCTGCCCTATATAGAAAAAAAATATAAGCAAATTTATAGTCATTAAAAAGAGCATAAAAATTAATAAAACTACATTCTAAATGGAGTTCTATATATTTAGAAAGAACAGTGGTGGAAATTTCTTATCTTGCTTAATTGCAAAAAGAAAAGTAAATACCTTAATTTATATTGTGAAGTCATAGAATCTGCTATATAGCTGATCATGCCATATCTATTAATAAATTTATAAGAACAATTTCATTACTTAATTTAATAAAAATAAATAAATTAAAAATTTTGTAATCTTTACTTCATTGCATATGTTTCATGGAATAATTCTCTGTTGCTCAAATAATTAATGATTACCAATTTAAAAAAATCTCTAAAGGAACAAATTTAAAGAGATTTTTAAAATTCCAAAGCTTGATCTTATTTTAAAAAGGATCCGTCTTCAATCATCTGTTTCAGTGCCAGATCTAGAGTGAGGCAGTTACCTCAGCAAAAATGCAGTCGAGATTACAAAATTTTTACTATTTATTTTTTACACACAAGCTTAATTATATTTATCTGGATAATATTTCGTGCAGTAGTCAGTTTGTAAAGACATAATGGTGTATAATACTTATCGAAGGAACAAGAGAGAAACCAATGCTAATTAAATTGATTAATTGATAAATAGTTATTAATGATTTTTCCTCATTGAAAGCAAGAAGAATTAAACTATACTTCATATTTATTATATTAAATAGAGTTCATTTTTATTATTATGTTTATTGGTATCTATTATAAATGTATTTTTGATAGTATTTTATTAACTATTTGCTGTTTTGAAAAAATGAGTAAAGTTTCTGTATGTTTCTCAGTGATTATGTATCAAATGTCATTACATTCCCAGTTCCAAAGTATTACATA
The DNA here is from genome assembly GCA_000484575.1 of Olivierus martensii. Classification (NCBI taxonomy): domain Eukaryota; kingdom Metazoa; phylum Arthropoda; class Arachnida; order Scorpiones; family Buthidae; genus Olivierus; species Olivierus martensii. The sequence continues at coordinate 27,148 of AYEL01063140.1, forward strand.
TGTTTATGTATTAATGCATGAATGAAAAGGAGAGAGGGTGCCATTTTGTAATGTTGCCTCAAGTAACAAAATATCTAGATCTGGCACTGATCTGTTTTATATATTAGAAAACTTGAGCAAACTCTAGTACTTGAGTCAGCAAATCAAAACTTGTTGTTTGCGTCCAAAGTCACGGATTAGAACAAATGTCAATAACAATAATTATAAACTAAGCATAACAGTTCTAATGACTCTGCAATCCAGAGTTCGGCCTGAGCTCAGGTCTTAAGCTAAGTTCTAACTTAGACTGTTTTGTAATTAATTAGTTTTAACACAATGTAACTGATGAAACAAAACCAAAAATCGGAACTTATAACTAAAAGTGCCGATTAAGTGTTGAAGTAAAACGAACAAACGATGTTAGAACTTACACTAATAAATTGAATAAATTCTCAAACAAGTTAAATAACAAAAAAAAGATAAATTTATTAAACTCAAACACTTACAAAAAAGTGTTTATTTCGTTTAAATAAAGCTTTAATTAAGCACAATGAGAAACAGCAAAACTTATTTAATCCAATTCAAATATCAACAATCAATTATTCACAAAAGAAACAAACCTTAAATACTACTTAAATCTATTACCTCCACCTCCGATACAAACTTCTCAAACAATCGTTGATCTCTACAAGAAACTCAAATGTCACTTTCGCCAATTTTACGTCAGATACAAACATCTCAAACAATCGTTGATCTCTACAAGAAACTCAAATGTCACTTTCGCCAATTTTACGTCCGTTGGAACACCGACATAGCCACTACACCACTACAACATGAAATCGAATGTCCGAGCGTTCACTATTTAAGTAAAACAAAAAATTTCTGAAATTTCAAAAGAATTTCTTTTGAAAACGCTAGAGTAGTGGCCCCTAATATAGGGGTGATTCTTCATCTACTGTTTATGCTCTTTCAGATGAAAAAAAATATCGGCAAAATCCCAGACACATCGTGTGCGATGTTCCCTTGTCAGTATTAATATAACTATCTTGTACATTCTTTGGCATTTTTCTGTATGGGGAGACCAGGGATGAATGTAATACTTTTTACTTTATAAATATTTCATGCTATGAAAATATCAGTTTCAGAATAACAAATACATCATTGTAAAGACCACTTATTAATCTCTTCATTAATTTAAAACAAATTTTATTTGATTAAAATTAATATTTTTAAAAAATATTTTTCTGAACAGTGTCAAATGTTATAACCTACTACTCTATCCTGATAGACTGTAATACTCTGTGGGGTAGATTATAACACAACAAAATTTCAATGAAATATAGACTGTATTCAAGTTTTTCTCACTCAAATTTTAGGACATAACTTAATAAGTTTCAGCTTAATCCTCTGTTGAATAATCAGAATCAATTTAATATACATAGAAAAGATTATCCAGATTCATCTTACACACTGCATTGGATCCATTTTCCCTGCTATTGTTGTTAGTCTTCATCACACATGAAATAAAAATACTTTTTCATTTGAACTACTACTACTAGATATATTTGACATTTATGAATTGGCACCATTAATTTAGACAGCAGTTCTCAAATGTAGCAATCATGGCTGCACTTGAGAACTGCAATAAAATATTTGTTTGTATAAATGACAACAAAGTTTAAGGAAATGAATATAACTGCATTTTATTCTTTTGTTTTAACTGTAAATGTGTTAAATTCCTATTTATTGTATTTATATTAGACTATCCTTTATAACAGCCAAGATTTTGGTAATTGAAGAAAAAAATGCACCCCTAATAACAAATGAATATTTCTTTTGTATATTTTTGCACCCTTCCATATTTTTTAATCAAAAATTTTTCCAATTTCATAGTGATATTCTAGGAAATGCTATTCTTTCGAATTTTTTGTACGCAGACTAAAGAGATTTAATAAAAAACTGAAAGTGCTTTCTGCAATTTTATAGTTTTTACTTCTTTTTACCTGTCTCAGTGTGCTATGCTTATTATTTATGATTTATCAAGAGAGAGATTTTTAATAAAATTTTTTAATCAAGACAAATACTTTATTTGCCCACTTAGTCCCAGCAAGCTATTTAGAATAAATTAATAGAAATCATTTATAAAGTATGATAATAGTAAAGTGTAAAAGTATATTACTTTTAGGCATCGCACCCACATGCAATTATCAGTCTGTGAACTATAATTGCAGGAGTGAGAACAAATGACTCCTATGAGACTGCTCCCACTGGCAACTCTTTTGTTGGTGGACTAAACAATAGGAGTCCTTTGTTCTCACTCCTGCAGTTAAATAGTTGACTGACTGATAATTGCATGTGGACATGAGGCCTTACTAAACTAAATCATTATATCATATTTAGTTAATTTAAAAAATGATCTTTTTTCGAATAACGGTTGAATGACTAGGTAAGAAATTTCTTATTTTCACTTACTATAAAAATTTGTCAATTTTGATCACATTAAAGTTGAATTAAATTAGTTTATTCATGTAACTGAGTCTCACAAGGGATATACATTGTGGTGAGCCTGCTCAGAGCCCATCACGGACTGGTCATTGAAAGGTATTGAAAAATGGGATTTAATGGGCTGATCTTGATCCCTTCCAGGAAAATGTAAAGGTGTGTGACCAGCAATTGAACATAGTTCTTCAAATGAGTAGCAAATGTTTTAATTTTTATATTGCCATCCTACAATTTTATGTTCAGATCAGTGCAGCCATCAGCTGTTTTTCATAGCTGCATTGGCAACCACATAAAAATTTTTCTTGGGAACTGCTGATTTAGACTTACAATCTGTCTCAGATTCTATCATTTTGGTTTGGAAGGACCATCACAGCTAAACTTAATACAGGTAGTAGATTGCATTATTCAAACTCGATTAGTGCGAGTTCGAATAATGCAATATTCTGTTAGTGCGACTTATAAAAATGATACTGTTTTTCACTTAGTGCGAGCAAATATTTGATTAATGCAAGTTGTAAGTATAGACCAGTCTTATTGACAAAGGTCCGTCCCCTTTTATGATATCAATTAACAAATTAATGTTAATTTTCAGTTAGTAAAACCTTGTTCACTAACTTAGTTTATTAGTTCTATCTGGAACTAATTTACTGATTCAATAAAGTGGCAATGCTCCAATTGCAAATCGGACTATTCACTCAATTCTCGACCCAGAATTGGCGGTAATGCGACATATTGGACTTTCCACTCAATTCTTGACCCAGAATTGGCGGCCAGGCAGCGCTCAACTTCCGCTTTCAATTCGTCTGCTGGTAAACAAATAGAAAACTTTTTAAAAATTTCTCATTTGTTTATTAACTTAGCTAACTAGTTCTATCTGGAACTAATTTACTGATTCAATAAAGCTGCAATGCTTAATTACATATTGGACTTTCCACTCAATTCTTGACCCAGAATTGGCGGCCAGGCAGCGCTCAACTTCCGCTTTCAATTCACTATTTTGGTTTCGATTTGGCAGTTGGTTTGATGATGCTATTAGACACAATTCCTGGTAGGTTATTAATTTAGATGATGAACAACAATGTAAAATATGAAAATATAATATTTTTTATACAGTTAGTATTGTGGTTATTCATCGTGAGATTGGCTAATGGCCGGAATCTCACAAAGAAAGAACCAAATTACACTATGAACTTAGCTAATGGTCAGAATCTCACAAAGCAAGAACCAATTACCATAGAAGGTTGGCTAATGGCCAGAATCTCACAAAGCAAGAACCAATTACCCTGAGGTTGGCTAATGGCCGGAATCTCACAAAGCAAGAACCATATTCATGAGGTTGGCTAATGGCCGGAATCTCACAAAGCAAGAACCATATTACCATGGTTGGCTAATGGCTGGAATCTCACAAAGCAAGAACCAATTACCATATTACTTAGCTAATGGCTGGAATCTCACAAAGCAAGAACCAATTACATATTTCATACTTCGAATAGTGCAAGAAATTCGTGGGACCCATTATTCGCACTAATCGAGGCCTACCTGTATATAATTGTGAAGATAGGTTAATTTACTCTATTGTCCTATAAGTTGTTACATAGCTGCTATACAGAAATAATTACTAACAATTGAAACAAATTTATATCAACTTTTAAACCATGCTGTTTTTTAGTTAACATCATTCTTAAAACATCTTCATTATTTCAATAGAGAAGGAGAAAATCATTCTTAAAATGCTTTTAATGAATCAGTTATGTTATATTTGCATCAGCTAACTGAGAAAACATCTCAAATTATTGAATTTCTTTGTAATGAAATTCAAGATTCTTGAATCTGTGAATTAATGATTAAACTACAGTTTGTGATTATATTATCTGAAGTAAAAATATGTCTCAGCCCAGGATCAAACTGGGAACCTTTTGGTTACTGTCCCAACATCCTAACTGCTAGACCACAGAGACCATCTGGCAGACTGATTCTTCAGATATTAATATCATAAATTTAGAATTACTTTTATTTATAAACATTCTCTGTCAATAGAAACATTCCTGATTTTTTTCAGCTACAACCTCAATATTACTAGCCAGACAATACTTTGATCTGCACAGTCATCTTAATATAGACAAATAAATCAAACTTCAAGGGAAATAGCCAAATATAATTATATTTGGCTATTCCCCTTGAAGTTTGGCTTATTTGCCAATGCAAACAAATTAAATATTTATGTAGTATTACATTATCTATTAATATCATACATTTGAGCTAGAACTTGATCATTTCATGATCATAATTTTTAAAATTTCTTATAATTTTTGTTTTTGTTTAAAACTATAAAATAAATTTAAATGTTTATATTTGCAAAAGTTCATATCTTAATTATAATTGGTAAATAAAGGAAAATCTATACACTTACTGGAGATTCATTTAATGCAGTGGTTTCCAAACTTTCTATATCTGCGCCCCCCTTTTTCATAAAAAAATTGGTATGCCCCTTATTTTCATAATAGTTTAATTTTATAAATACTTTCTATTTACAGTTTAATACTACAAAACAATATACATTCATCCCTGATTTACACGGTAGATATGTTCCTGGAAAAATCGTGCAAACTGAAACCGTGTAAAACGAGATGCAGAATTCTTACAAAATAGAAGGATATGTTCAATTAAACTGTAAACTGTGTAAATCGATCTAAAGAAGAAAAAGAAAAGTTGAGAATATGTTCTTTATAACCGTGTAAAATGAGATAAGGATTAAAGGAAAAAAAGGGGATTGGTTCATTTATTTTTAGACTCAGTTTAATACTTATACTTTTTCAGTTTATTTTTGAAAATGAAAACATAATCATTAATTAACACTGAATATAGTACAAAAAAAAATAACAAATTAACAATATTCCGTACAAATAAAAACACCAGTTGGGTTGTGCCACTGGTAGCTGAATGGGCACTGAACTCAACAGAAAGGAATATTTATTACAGAATTTTTAGAAACAAGATGATTCTTAACTCGACAATGTAGGAAAATTGTATAAATAGGTGAGCTGCAAGCCTGAGTTGAGTATAGTTGAATTGCGAGACTTGGGCAGTCAAAGTTAATAGTGAGCAATAAATTGTGAAAGCGAAAGTGGACTAAGAAGAACTGTCAGTTATTCTGAATTAAAGACATAGATTATTAGTGTTGTATGAGATAATTATCAGATTCTGTATTGAATTTAGTTATAGTGAAACAAGATTGTTTTGTGTGTAAATAAATTAGACTATACGAAATATAGCTGTATTCACTCTTTATTAATCTCTACGAACTTGTAAACCCACAAAATGTGACAATATGAACCTCTTTTAATTATAAATGGCATAATGCAAAACAATCAAAATAAAACCCAAAAAAAATTTTTTGTTTTCATTTAAAAACTATGTAAAAGCAAAACAATGCAAATCAAGGGATAGGTGTACCATATTTTGTATAAAGTTCTTATACATAAAAAATATACAGTATATTTATTATGGTATAATAAATTTTAATACAATTAAACAAGTCTTACAAAAAAAAAATAGAATACATGTTTAATACAACATAATATTTAATGCAATGAGTGGGCTTGTTTTTCAGCAAAAATTCTCTCAAATCGGCTGTCACGGAAGATATCAATACTCGCAATTCTTTTTCAATCACTAAACAAAATCGATATTTTGTTTTTAAAACAACTATAGCAGAAAGTTTCTGGATACATGGATATATGTATTGTATTTATAACTGTTTTGCTGATTCATTTTTTTCCAATACCATTATTTTTTGCTTCTCTCAAAAATGATGTTTTTGTTAATTCTTGCACACAGTTTAGAAAATACTGATTTAATGCATTTGGTATTTATATTGAATAAAACTCTTGTCATATATGAAATATAATTTCATTTATATTAATCAGATATTAGTTGTAACATAAAAATGTTTATTTAGGGAACAAAATATATTTACAAGGAATATTTATTAAAATTATATTTTATTCATTAGTAATTCTTCTTTAAAAAATTTTAATTGATAGTAGTTTTCAAGAAAAAAATTCTTTAAAAAAATATATATCATCAATAATTCATATAAAAAATCTGCATAGTTTTTTCAAAAACTGTACTTGGAAAGTTGTTCCAGTTTCATAATAAAATTAATAATATCCATTAGTATTTTTTAAACATATTGAACACACTACCTTGTGCTTCATACTTGAGCATAAACTTTAATTAATAATTATAAGTTTATAACACTTTATTCAATGGAAATAATATTGTTAGAAAATATAGTATTTTTAAACTAATTGAAAATTTTCAGGGTACTCCTCCTGATTTACAAGAACGAATACCTGTAAAGATGAGAAGAGTTTATCCATTAAATTCACCTCCAGTTTCTGTGAATGATAGGCTGTCAGAGATAAGTCTAAATACATCTGAAGTGTATGTTTATTTTTAATCAAATTTCTTATAACTTTGACTTTCAATAATTAATTATAATACTAACTTCAATTTAGATCTATTTTCTTAATATATATTTTATTTATAGGTTTTTGGTCTTAGATTTAGTTTGCATGGCTTGAATGCTTCTATATTATTTCTGTTTTATAATTTAAAACTAGTTTTTCTAATTTTCCTTTTGTATTTTAGAAAATTTTATCAGCATGTAATTAGTTTTTGTGTTTATTTTTTTTTATTCTTTTTTGTTTATTTTCTGATAAATCAATTACATATCCAGGACAAGAAAAACAATGTTTCCTGTCAGGTATTGTCTTAATTAACTATTTTCTTTGCTGCATTTTTGAATGATTTATAATAATAATTTAATTTAAATATTTTTTATTTGTGTCTTTGTAAATATTAATCTGATATAATAATAATAAACTTAATTTTTAGAATTTTCATAAGTAATTATCTAAAAAAATTGTAAAATAATAGTATTGATGATGATTTTACATTCAGCATTCCTTCAACACCTACTAAAGTTTCACCAGGTATAAGAGCACAGTCTGTTTGGGTAAAGCCATCAACATCACCATCTAAAACATCAAATAAAAAGAATCGTGATAGCGCATCACTTTTATTAAGAAGGAATTCTGGTGCATCTGTAACATCACAACCAGAAGTTCAATCACAATCTCAGTGGTATGATACATTGCCACAAAATTCCAAAAATGATGGGCCTATAATTGAACTTAATGAACAAGTATGTGGTCTAAATAATATCTGTAATAATGAATTTTTTGTGTATAATATAGTTTATTAGATTTAAAACTATTATGGCTATTGTTTAAAAAAGTTTTTTATAATGACAATCTATTTTTTTTTATCATTTAGCTCACTCCACATCGACCTTTACGTTCAGAAGTTGAAAAGCGTCAAAGTAGACCTTCTAGTGGGCATTTTAAGCAAATACCAACACCTTCTCCCACCAGACAAAGTTTTAATTATGGTGAATTTTCTTATTTTATATTTATAAAATTAATGTTATTTTAATGTATTTAAATATAATTATTTAATTTATATAATTAAAAATTATAGCAACCATTTTTACTTTAGGATCAGTACCATCAACACCATCAACTCCACGATTACTGTCACCAGTTACATCTATTTCTAATAATATGGATGATAAACCACCTCCATTGCCACAGAAACAAGCATATGCTGATTATACAAACTTAACTGATGATATGTCGTACAATAATACTCTGAGAAAGAGTTCCATGACTCTACCAACTAGAGTTAAGCACAAAGTATGTTAATGTAGAATTATTTATTATTAAATTTAACAAGTTATGATGTTATAAATATATCTTATTTCAGCCTCCACCTCCTTTGCCAGTAAAAGATTGCACATCCACAGTAGTACCAAAAAAACCTTATAGGCCACATACAGATTGCATAGAAATGCCTCCAGAATTACCACAAAAACCACATCAATCTGAAATAATAGAAAGCTGATATATGCTAATTTTTCAATTAAGTGCCTTTTAATGATTTATAATAATTGATATTAAATACTTTCTTTTTATTATTCAGCATTTCTGTTTAAAAAAATTTTTTGAATATAGTATAATTATATGCATTTAAATTATCAAAATTCATAAAAATTAAATTATCAAACTTCAAAATTATCTATAAAATAAAATAATATATTATATATAATAAAGTAAAAAAATAATAAAAATATTTTTTAATCAATTCTAACAACTGAATATCTAAAAACAATCTTTATAGCCGACTTAATTAAAAACAATTCATTCGTTCTTTTTTAATATAGTATAACTATATTATAATTAACTAATTTATTAATAATAATAACGTATTAAAATTAATCACAAACTCTGTTGCTAACAGCATTAAATTTAAAATGTTATATTTACTTAATTTAAATCAGTTTTTAAAAATATAATCATACAAAATTCATGATTAAAAATATATTTTTAATTAAAAAAAGAAGCCATTTCGAATATTGTTTTTAAATTTTAATATTTTTTTCTGTATTGTTGCCTTTAAATAAGAATATTCTGTTACTGTACATGAATTAAAAGTATACAAAATTAACTTACTACATTTATGCAATACAATACAAATTTAATTGCAGAATACACGATATTATAAATATTTTTACATAAAAATAGCTGTTACAATTATAATGCTTGAGAGGATTTTACGCGATTCTCATATCACCAGAAACTTCGAAACTTTTAGTAATTTCTCGGCCAAGATGACTGAAAAATAAAATATATATTATTATGAGACGCGAATTGACCAAAGAAATTACTGTATATTTTATCAATCAAAGTGACCATTTGCATATCAGTTCTGAAATAGAATTTTCTATAAAATTTTCTGCGTCTGGATGATGATAATATATTATTAATTATGTTGTTGTTTTGTTTTACAAAATAGAAAATAATTATCGTATAATAAACACTTTTTTAGATCTTGAAAATTATAATTTTAGGTTATGTTAGTCTGCAGCCTTTCTCAATCTTTTAACCAGAAGAAACCTTTGAAATAATTTTCAGATGTCAGAAAACCTCTCATAAAAATGATTTCATTTGCAATTCACCGTATTAGCATTATCAATAACTTGTAAATTACCTGCATACTAATCAATAATAATAATGTTCCTTTGAAAAAATTATTTTTTTTTTGTGGGTGTTTTCAGTTTGGCCAACTTATTAGTTTATTCTTGTGTGGTTCCCTTCCCCATAAAAGATATCACGCCTAACGCAAATCAATAGTATAGGCAGAAAAAATTTCAATGTTTCTTTTATCGAGCGGTATCATAATTCAAAAAATAACATTTATTCTTTTCACTTATGATTTCTCGCGGAACCCCAACTGGCCTTTGGAATCTTGGTTGAGAAACGCTGTGTTAGAGTAAAAAAAAAAAACTGCAACCGATTAGGTAAGTCTATTGTGCATCCTGTAATGTTTCTGCCATTCTAGTTCCCATCAATGGTTGCCATATCCGTTATGGGATTAGCTATGATGATGAGAGATGGGGATTAACCGACTGTTCTCAAATGACATTATTATATTTTCACAATTTTAAAATCCATAATTTCCAACAGCGTAAAGAATGCGTTATTTTTTTAAACTCATAATTTCCGATACTATAATATATAACATGTAAGTAACAAATATCGCGAAATTTCATATTAAAGTATTCTATAAAGTTTAAAATAATGTTGCAATTTTTTGTTATAATCGAACTCGATATTTTTGTGCAGGTTTTATTCAATTTCAATGATTTCGATCCGTTAAAATTGACATTAAGAATAAAAATAAATATAGTATTGCACTACACTTTTACGATGTTGAGATGGCGGTAGACAGAACAAAATAAGATCTTAGATATATACATATTATACAAGAAAAATAATGTTTCAAATCGTGTATATATTATATATATAAAGCTGGAAACATAGTAGTATCGCTGTATAGCCGAAAAGAATCCCTGCATACGTTACTTTTACAGGTTTACACATTTGATTTCCATTCTAACAAATTTCTTTTTCCAGTGGATAAAGGTATTTGCTTCCATTATAGCGTAGAATGATTATATTTCCTAAGATCGCTTGACATAATTTCACACGCAAATTTCTTGTATAATCCTATTTATAAACCACTAACTGGCTGATTAAATTAGAACAGTACTGTATAATAGTGATGGGCGAATGATTATTTTCAAGAAATCAATTCATTTGAACTCATTTAAATTAATCAATCATATGATTCGATCTTTTCATTCATTTCGAATCATTTAAATCGAAGAATCGTGTTGACTCGATGAATCGTTCTGACTTGGTGATTCGTATTTCATACTGACTCAAATCATTCGAGATATCAAAAGATTCAATTAGAATCAAAATGTTTGCGAATTTGTAAAAATAAATGATTTTAATGAATAGTAGCTTTCTTTTTGAAATAATCAATCAATCAAAACAATACAAAGGATTTGTTAACTGCAGTTGAAATTTCATGTGTTATTTCTCGTAATTATAGTATTACTGTAATATTCTTTTGTATTCATCAAGAGTTGAGAAACTAATTATTGGACGGATTAGCTATGTGGAAAAAGCCTTGGCTTGTAGCGCCTTGAAAAGTTTATTCAAGCTGTCCTAACTGGCCTGTCGATATAGTCTTGCTGATCTCTAGAGGTGTGGTGGCTTGTAGTTGAATCTGAAATAGGCCCCTTCACTTCGTAATTGGCTAATGATTGAAAAGTCGCATTAAAAATACTCTTTTATTTAAAAATTCATCTAATATAATTATTCAAATTAAAATAAAATATATAATTTAAGCCGTCAGTTATTACGGAAGTTTAAGTTAATCAAAAAGTGATCGATTTGTTTTCACCAAATGAATTATGATTCATTCAATTCACATAGTGATTGAATCGTTCTGATCGAGCCACTCACGAACGACCCATCACTATTGTACAATGAAAAACAGCGTAAGTAAATACTGTATCTGTAACATGCTGAAATATTATTTACAGGTATATATATATATATAATAATAATAATAATAATAAA
>AYEL01063142.1:0-53195 GCA_000484575.1 Olivierus martensii
AATAAAATATTTTTTTATTCAACATAATAAAATACTCAAATAATATTAAATTTTTAAAATGGCAATAATTAATTATTAGATTTAAATTTTCACTTAATTTTACATCATTTTATCATATAATACTGTATATAAAACAAAGGCAACAAAAATAGAAAAATATTATCATAAGTTCAATAGTTTTAGATAAATTTGAAATATTTATATACAAATACCTAATGTATATACATAATATACCTAAATAATATATTCTTTTATTTTTTTAGTTTAGATCAAGTTTAATTCTTATCATAAATATTTTATTTTCAAGATACCAGTGTTATTTTTTAATTTTATTTTGGAATTGTAATAAAATAATTAATTAGCTTAAAATTAAAAAGGAAAAATCAAATTTAAATAAATAAATAAAACCGATAATACAGTATATACATTATATTCTTCTTACGCATATATGTTTATATAATTTTTTAGTAAATTACAGTAAGATTACACCAAAAGAGTTTAATCACTTGAAATTGTGAAATTTACCTGGCTTTTCCTGGATCCAATTCGAACAACTTCTACATCCATTTTTTCAGTGATTCTAATAATTCAATAATTTCTATTGAAAATTCTATTAATTCAAAATTTCTTAATTAAATAGACATTTAAAAATTCTTATACGTTCGCAAAACATTATTAAACTAAACATAAAAGACCATGCACGTACAAATCACAGAATTTATTGAACACGTTTCCATATTATACAAATCGCGCCCTCTATCACAATTTTATCGTTACGATAACAAATTCTATTTAAGTTAAAATCATAGATCGATGGTTAAAATATTATCAAAAATGATACAAATGTGAATGAAACGATCGTTATTTTCTATATTTTCTCAAGAATTAACAAATATAAATAAATTTATAAATATTTAAATATATTTTATTTCTACTAAATGTAAAAAAAAAACATACAGAATGCAATATAGTATTTTCATGGCTAAAAAGTAAGTTTTTTTCTTTTAAAATTTAATGTGTTATTTTAAACTCGTGATGTGTAATTGCAAATAAAATATTTTGAATTGAAATTATCAATATATCAAATTAAATCTGATATATTTGATGTAATTTCAATTTATCATATCAAATATATCAGATCACGACTAAAAATAATTTATTTCATTAGTCAATATTTAATTGATTTGATTGTTTTTCTAATAAACATGAAATATAGCTAGCGTTTAAAACTTGTTAAAATATTATAATGTAATTTTTTCTCACCTCACCAATTTTTAAATTGAATTGAATTTTATTTTAGTTTTTTTTATTTCTAGTTCTCTTTTACATTTATCATATATATATTTCTTAATAGATAATTAGATTCCAAAATTTTAACAAAAAGTATATAATTTTTGATAGAATATAAAAGTATTTTTTTTTTAAAGTACCGGGTATTATAAAATTTTAATATAAAAATATACAAATAGAATACTTTTACTATTTTATTAAAATTAAGAATCTTCATTAAAAATTTCAAATTAGTAATATCCATTTGCAAATTTTCCCACCTTTACTACAAAATATACTAAAATTTCTAAGAAATCTATAGTTAAAAATATCCATTATGGAAATTTAAATAAACGGATTTCACTTCTTTGGCTTATATTTATTGTTTTGTATTAAAAATGAAATGAATGGAATTCAGGATGAAAACTAATAAGAGAAAAATGCTTATATCATTTTTCTCTTGTTATTTTTCATTCTGAAAATTAAAAAGAAATAAAATATTTATCATGCTGAATGATATGCTTTGAATCATGTTCGTTTCATTATTATTTTTTTATTTAAACCCTTGATATTAAAGGAATAGTTAATGGTTAGAAATAATTTTTGATTAATGTTAGCGTCATAGATTATTAAATAAACCGATACTACGTATCAATTAATTAAACAAGGAAAATAGAAATGATTGTACTGTAGATTTGATTATATCAGAGTTTCGAAATTTCCAAATTTCTATTTGTAACTTTTTTTTTATAAATCTAACATTTTAAGACTAATATTGTACAATATTCTGCATTATTGTTTTTGTTAAAATTTTATTACTCATGCAGCCGAATTTTACACAACAGATATGATAGAAACCATTTTCACAGTCCATTATGCCATGTCGGATTGGTCGCATGGAAACACTTCGGTTTTCCATTCTAAAAGACTCGGGTTCAATTCTCGAGTCCCACTCACCCCTTAGAAATATTTATCACAGGATCCGCGCTCAGTTGTAGATTCCCATCCTGCACAATCCAGCTGACTCTCCACATAGGTGGGCAGCCTTTGGAAGTGTTTGTTTGGCCCCACAACTTAGTATTCTGTCAGAGTGTAAAATGGCGTCAATAATAAAAATAAAATGTCCACTATGGCAGTGGTGTAGTGCTAAAAAAAGTACCGGAACGCTATCTATATACAGGTAGGCCTCGATTAGTACGAATAATTGGTTCCACGAATTTCTCGCACTAATCGAAGTATTAATTCTATGGAAAATATGGTAATTGGTTCTTGCTTTGTGAGATTCCGGCCATTAGCTAACTTCACAATGAAGAACTACAATAAACTTAACACTAACTGTTTAAGAGTTATTTATTTTCATATTTTACATCATTGTTCATCATCTAAATTAATAACTTACCAGGAATTGCGTCTCATATCATCATCAAACTAACCGCCAAATCAAAACCAAAATAGCGAATCGAAAGCGGAAGTTGAGCGCCGCCTGGCCGCCAATTCTGGGTCGAGAATTGAGTGAATAGGCCGATTTGCAATTAAGCATTGCAACTTTATTGAATCAGTAAATTAGTTCCAGATAGCATTAATAAGCGAAGTTAATGAACCAATGAGAAATTTTTAACAAGTTTTCTATTTGTTTATTAGCAGAATACGACACCAAAAGATAACAAAAACAAATTTTTTTCACAAGTTTTATTTTAAATAAAGAAATCAGATAATAAACAAAAGAAAATAAATAATATCGGTAGTACAGCAATATAATAGGCAAATAAATTTGTAAAGATATCCTTATTTAAAAAAATTTAACAAAGAATGCTTTTATGTCGCTCAATCACATCCATTTTTTGCTGTAGCGTAATCACTTCTCTTTTTTTCGTTTCCTGTTTTATCATCAAAAGTGTTCTTCCTTTTATCCATTTCGATACTTTTTAAAAGAGAAAATTCTGTACTCTACTGTATGTATACGATAGCAAAGCTAAATAATAGTACAGTAATGTTAAACAGTTAACGGCAAAAAGCCCATCTTTCTGATGTTTCACCCCTTCAAAATCGTGTGACCGTTCTTGGACTGCTCCTCGTCCGGTTTTACTAACCGAAAATTAACGGTAATTTGTTAATTGACATCATAAAAGGAGCTTTGTTAGTAAGACTGGTCTGTGCTTAAAACTCGCACTAATCGAATATTTTCTCGCACTAACCGAAAAACGGTATCAATTTTATTAGTCGCACTAATCGAATTCGCACTAATCGAGGCCTATCTGTATACCTATATTGAAGAACTATGCATGTACGCAGGGAATCAGAATAAAGTATGCAGAACTGTGTACAGCAGTATAAGTTGTGTATGCATTCACATTTCATTGTACTCTCATTCTCTCTGTGCATAGTTTAAAATGTCTCTACGTATACACTGTATTGCTCATTGAAGACTTTCATTAAAAATAAGATATTTTTGAAGTTATTAACTTAATAGTTAAATGAATTTGAAATGGATTTTGAAATGACCGCTGCTAAAAATATTCCAAGTTGATTCAACGCTATTATAGATGTTAGCCCTATTTAAATCTAATCGAAAATAATCTCGTCGGTCGAATGGCAGCAGTGGAAGTGTGTTGTGCTTTCACCCTAGAAGATTTGAATTCAACTCCCAACCTTATACCTCCAAAGTTTTTTCAGGATAGGTCCGGACCAGTCCATTAAACCCCATCCACCATCAGATTCCATTAGAGGGATCGGCAGTTCTTGGTAAGCAATGGAATGTCCCGCCGCTAATAGTATCCATGCGGTTGAAAATGGCGTCAAATTGCAACGGGAAAAAAACTAAAGTTTCTCACGAGCATGTTTCTTCATTCTTTATCAATAGAAACTAAACTCAAGTTTCTATTGATAAAGAATGGAGGTCAACCGACAAGCACATTGAAAAATTTTGCAGATGTTTATATTGAATTGATCTCTCCTCTTCCAAATAGAAATCCAGCATGCTTAGGTGCCACCATCCAGCGCTATTTGAAAGATTTATCGTCACTCAAAATAGATGAATGGCGATGAATCGTTTAGCATCAGGAACAGGAACATTTAGTGAAATATTTCAATTGCGTCATCAGTTATAAAGAAGAATCAAATTAAAGTGGCAATTATAGGTGTTTTACTAAATAAGTACAGCACAACAACAAATATTTTATTTTAGAAAAAAGAACAAACCAATTGACAAAGATTGTCGAAGTGATGACTTATATGTCAACATTGCAAACACGTTTCAAGAAAAGCTTCAATATTAAAATATAAGTACCGTCGGTCAAACAATGCATTATTTACCTGAAAACTGCAGTAATGCTGGTAGTTCTCGAGAATGTGATTTCAATAACACCACATATGAGGGGAATCAGAAATCGAAGTACAGAAAATTCGTGTTTATATACAAAAAATCAGTGTTTCACATAAAGAATGCATTATATTATTTATCATAAAAGTAAGAATTTAACTATTATATTTAAAAAGACAAATTTCAATGCTTATTGTAGCGGAAATTAGCTATAGTCAGAAGTCGCTTCTGTCTCCTCTATATTTTATGAGTAAGAAAACATTTTATAGTTTTTTTTTTGGTAGATGGCAGAGAAAACTCAAATTCATAGTATTTCATTGTAATATTTTATTTTTTAAGTTGATAAATAATATGATCTGTAAAGTTTATTATATTTTAAAAATTATTTATTTTTTAATAATTGATCTTTATAAAAACAAATATTATGATCAATCTATGCAATATATAACGTAATCCAGTGATACGATGATTTATTTTATTTATCCATTACGGAAATTTAAATAAACGGATTTCACTTCTTTGGCTTATATTTATTAGTTGTTTTGTATTAAAAATGAAATGAATGGAATTCAGGATGAAAACTAATAAGAGAAAAATGCTTATATCATTTTTCTCTTGTTATTTTTCATTCTGAAAATTAAAAAGAAATAAAATATTTATCATGCTGACATATAACGATATTATGCAACTGGTTAATAATTTGGAATTATGTTAATTTGTAGTTTAAATGAGTATAGAATCTTAATTTATAACCAACTACCTGAAAATATCTGGAATTGTAAAAGTCGGAATCTATATAACGATATTATGCAATTGGTTAATAATTTGGAATTATGTTAATTTGTAGTTTAAATGAGCATAGAATCTTAATTTATAACCAACTACCTGAAAATATCTGGAATTGTAAAAGTCGGAATCTATTCCCGAATTCAACTAAAGGATCTATATCCACGGTGGTCAAACTGGCTTGCGAGCCACATGTGGCTCTTTGGTACTTTCAATGTGGTTCCATATCATACAAGTCAATAGTTAATATGGAACAAATATTTATTTAATATTAAAAAATAATATATTTGTTAGGGTAGGTTAGGTTAATTTGGTTAAGTTAGGTTCATGGTTAGGTCAAGCCGCTATATCGCACGAGGGATAAACTGTATCTAGCGGCGGCCATTTATAGAGTCCATCACAGGCTGGCCAATAACCATGATCAGGTCAATGGGATGGTTAAAGGATGAGGTTCAACGGACCGGGGCCGGGCCCAGACCTCTCCTGAAAAACTGGAGATGTGGGACCTGGATTTAAGCCCGGATCTTCCAGGATAGTAAGCCACAGCTTTACCATGCGGCCATCCGGCCGACTAATATATTTTTAATTTGTCCATTTATTGTAAAAAGTAGTATGCATCTATACGAAATAAATGCATATAAAATATGTAGTAAACAATTTTTGATACCATTCCTTTGATTATCCGAAAAAACTGATATGGACTGGCCCAAAAAGAAACAAATTGCAGCTCTCAAGTATTTGAGATTCTCCTATGTGGCTCGTAGTGACGTTAAGTTTGTCTCCCCTGATCTATATACTCTAGGTGAATGAAGATTCCTTATCACGCGGCCACTGAAGTGTATTGGTCCTATTGAAATTTTTTAGATAATTGAAGATAGGATGAAAATGTAGACAGATTTAAGCATTAGTTTTCGAATAATGGCTTGTTTTTAAAATGCTTAAAATTGGTCGTCTTATAACCATCAATATTAAAATTTGGTCAGTCTGATTGGTGCATGGAAGTCCCTGGAGAATCTGAGTTCAACTCCCGGATCGCACAAAGATCACACCTTCAGATTTTTTTTAGAATGTCTGGATCCGATTCACTGAACCTTATATCCTTCATTTGATGGCCGACTCCACGATGTTTATGAATGCCCGTGGTTATACCACTGGAATGTCCTACAGCCTACTAACCTCCAGTTAGAAAGCGATATAAAACAATAAAGAAAACAAAATAAAAAGTACTATACATGAACATTTTGCACATTTTTATCAAAAACGAAAACATTTATAGACTGCAAGGGATTATTAATTA
Source organism: Olivierus martensii (assembly GCA_000484575.1). Taxonomy (NCBI): domain Eukaryota; kingdom Metazoa; phylum Arthropoda; class Arachnida; order Scorpiones; family Buthidae; genus Olivierus; species Olivierus martensii. Next base: position 6,672 of record AYEL01063142.1, read on the forward strand.
TTTTATACAACGAGAATATCGATACTTTATATACGATTTAAGAATACTTTATATCGCATTATAGCAAATGAAATCTGCGTATATTTACTAGTTGTTAACCCAAAAGACATTATCAATAGATTAGAAAGATAATAATATCATCCTATATCTAATTGATCAGACGTTATCTGCAAATAATCAGAATAGAGAAAGCGGAATGTATAATAGTCAGAAAATTATTAAAATCTAGCCCAATATTTCTCAATATCAGTAACTTTTAAAAATTCTAATGGTTACGAAACAGTTTTGTTCAATCTTACATTCTTTTAATTTTTTATAAAGTATATGAATGCAATGTTACATGACTCAGCGTTATTATAAAAGATTTAAGATTTAAATAAGCGTTTCAATAACAATTCGAGTATTATTAATAGTTTTCGCTTAAATTCATTAGCATTAATTCGAATCTACTCTAAAGGTATATTTATAGGAGTTATCAAAATATTTATTATGTGTGTGATTATTTTAACTTTTAGTCCGATAGATGGCGATATAATAGCTGCTCAAAATAAAAATTCGGAAGATGAGGATAAAAATATATTTTATAATAAAAAAAAAATATTCGTAATAAAGTTTTTACATATATGAAAAAATATATCGATTATACTGTTAAATTTAATTTAAAACTACATAGCATAACTATCGGTTAATGCATGAACTGTAGATAACAGAAATTAAGTGATACGCAATAGAAATTCGTATTTGTTACTGAAACATAAAATTTATTTATGTTATAAATATACTCAGAATATTACTTTTACATATAAAATTATATTGTGAATATTTATTTTATAAAAATGTTAGATATTGGCTATATAATTTCGAACTTTATACAGTGTGCATTAATAATTAAATCTAGAAAATTTAGATTTTTCATCTAGGTTGATGTTCCAGGCTCTTATATACTGTATTTTCAATAGAATTAGAACCAAAATCTGAAGTAAAAAATGGAGGGGTGAAATTAAGGAAATTACCTTAGACTTTTCTAGTTAATCCAGTTCGATAAAGTAATATACTGTATAATTACATTATCCTATATATTACCCACTTTATTAATACTAAATAGATTAAAAGAGTTTATCTAATAAAATAGATTTAATAACATGATGACATTTTCGATTTAATCTGATATGAAAAATAATCTTGATACAAAATTTGTATCATCAGATATGAATGCTATATATAACTCGAATAAACAGTTAATTATTTGTTTAAGAAAATATTCGCTATAAAAATTTATATTAAAAGCATAATAATGTATCAAATTATTATGAAATGTTTTAATAAAACTAAAACAGTATATAAGTTTAAAATACAGTATTGGCCTAATTTTGTTCAAGATTTTATTTTTTACTTTAAGACACGCATATTTTTAATGATAATTAATATATTTAACTGTTTAAATCTTAATATTTAGTTTATTTTAATTATAAATCATGTTTTTGTTTTGTATTAAATTGTATTAGTATAGATAAGCTTATAAACTACTGATACTAAAAGAAATTATTGTTATTATTATGACGATAATATAGATATAGATTAGCTTGGAATTGTATATAATAATTAGTTTGTAATAACTTTAAATATGTAGCTGATTAGTGAGATTGATCTGTATAATTATTGACAAATACTCTATATCTATACAATTCATGGCAAATACAAAATTTCACAATTTAACATTTTTCCTAAAACGATTTTAAACCAGAGTTTTTAAAGAAACTATTGATCATTTCAAGAATTCTGAAAGATTTTAAACAATTCACAGATGCTTTACGAAATCCAGCCGGAATGAAATACTACAATGGCAATTTAATGGAAAGCATGACGATTTATTGCTAGAGCACTTATCTTATAAAGTTGGACAGAAAAGAAGAGAAAGAGAGAGAGAGAGAGAGAGAGCGATAGAAAAGAAGGCAACAAGTAGATTTTATAAACGTATACTCTATTGTATCTGTTGGTACGGGCGAATTTCATCTTTCGTATAGAGAAACTCACTTGTCAGTAATTATAAAGTAATAAATAAAATTTTTGGTTTTATTACTTAAAAGTAGGCATTTGCTGATATATAAGTTAATTTTCTTATGAATCGAATCGAAATTTAAAAATCAAATAAATCTCAAATCGAATTAGGCTATGCATAATGCATAAAGCGCGTAGATTTAAACAGAAAATAAATCTTGTATAAAATGAACCGAATATCCATTTAAATGGATTCTAGTTTCCATGTTTATAAAAATCTCTAAACTTGATTTATATCTCAATGATTGCATCATAAAAGCAGTTTATATGACACTTTAATTACGAAATAGAATTTACAATGGTTGAGTTTAAGGACTGTTTAGAACAAACTAGACAGATAAAGTAATCACTACAATAAAATCTTTCTCTCTTAATTAATTAATAAAATGCATTAATTTGATAAAAACGTTGATAATTGAGATATTACGACGCTTCATTGATTATCTCTAATATACTGGTATTATCATTCCAAATTAGCACGACACTGAATTATCACTCTTGTAAATGTAGCATGCATTTGCACTCTTTCATTAAAAACAATTCTGAGAATTAAACTGTAATCACAATCTGGAACTAAAATGAAATAAGTATATTCGATTTTTACGAATCGGTTATTTTGACTCGAATTCAATATCGAAATTTTTGCAGATTTGTTTTAAAAAGTTTCATGTTTTTATTATTTATATTTATGTAGTTCGAATTAAATTAAGGAAATTTATCAGAAAATAAAATATTTTATTAATCATACAGTATTTAATTACATAAAATATACCATAGTTTATTACAATCATACAAGTTTAAATATTTCATAATTAATATATCATAATTTTGAATTGATATCAAAATAATGATTAATCACTGAAGCCAGTTCTTTATATCAGTACAGATATCAAAGTTAATTTATTGGAATTTTAAAATTATTGAACAAATGTTAAAATCGTAGGCGTTTTGTGATAAGTTTAAAATAATGAAATGTCCCGATTTGTTTTATAATTTTAAACTGTTAATGAGATTTAACAGTTAAATTTGAGTTCTAGGCCTTCAGGTGTTTGAAAAACAAAAATATATGATTTTTTGGAATACATCTGTTTGTCTTTGAATTAAGTGCGTATAAATACAGTTTATTGAAAACAAAAAGTGCATTTATAATAAATTCAGATAGAATTTTATTCGTTTAATATAGATTTTTTTTCTGTATTTTTCATCTATTTAAATAGATAATTTTCTTAAAATTTATTTTCCATTTTATTAAGTTAGATCTTACATTTTTATGCATTCATTTTGATAATTTACTTGAATGACACAATTCCACATTTTGATTACATTTTTAATTTTATAATTATATTTAGTAAATTAGATAGGGATCATCGAATAATAAATGAAAAAAATCATAAAAAAATTATTATATTTGCTATAATTAAAGATTTTTCAAAGTTATGACTTGTTTGGTTAACTTAATGACTTATGATATAATTTGTATTTTTTCAAACATTATCATCAAATTATCTTAAATGCAAATGTTTTTCTATCGACTATAGAAATTACTATTCTTGTTTATTTGTAGGAAATCATTAAATATAATGATTATGAATAAATAAAACGTTAAATAATTCGTTTCTTTCATTTCTGTGAGAATTTTTTGCACCATATTCAATTATTTCCGATATCAAACTAAAAAAACCTAATGCTTAGCAGTCAGTTATCTTTTCTAAATATTTTCAGTAGGTTTGCATTAATAAACCACTAAACAGAATATCAACATGACAATAAATAACGACGATTAATTAATTTAATCAAAAAATTAGCCCCTAATAAAATTACGTTAAAAACTAATAATGCTTAAAGAGTTAATAGTTTATTGATTACTTACAATATTTAAATCGTTACAGTAATCTATGAATTTTAAATGTTATCTGTAAAAACAGATTTTAAATGTTAGAAGCATTATTATTTTTATTATAAATATTTTCCTGAAATTTTAACATTGAACCATTTTAATTTTTATGTTTTCATTAATTTTTGGTATATAAGTTAGCTAGAATTCCATTTATTTTTCTGAATACATCTATTAAATTTGTAAATAGTCTATACATAAAATCAGAACCAATGGCCTATATAAAGACAAAAAATTATTGTTAAAATTAACATTAGAGGACTATATTATGGAGTGTAAAATAAAACGATATTTAGACATAACTTTAATTAGTTTACAAATTTATAACTCATAAACCAGGTGTAATTAAATTTAGTTAACCAACTGATAGAATTAATCATAAAACGAAAAATAATTTATATGCTTATATATAATATATATATATATATGAATTCAAGAATGCAATCATAATCCTCTAGATGTTTTACTGTAGTATGAGTATCTAAATATTCTGATACAGCATTGGTTACTGTGCATCTTTCGGGATTATCCGGTAATATCATTCAATTATCCATAAAAATTCAGCTTTTGGAGAGAGTATATAAAAATAAAATTTAACGAAATATATTCTAAAAACATTATAACGTATTTACAATGAAAAGTGAAGTTGATAGTAAACAACGAATGATAAAAATATGAGATCTAAGATCTAATCTACTGCTTTACACGAGTGAATTCGTATGATTATTCAAATCAGCTGTTTGGATTTAACAAAATTTTACATTAAGAAGTTTCTATTGCGAAATATGATTATATTTTATGATCTTATCTCATCTTCGATTTATTTGTAATATAGTTATTGATATTAATAATGCAACGATCTTTTTTCGCAAAATCAGTTTATCATTATCGTTATTGAAATTCACATGCAATAGATCTACAGGATTATTTTTAACTATATATACAACTTCTAGAAAATATTTTTATTTATTTTTGTCCTGAGATTAAGCCAAGTAATTTTTCTATTTAAACTAAAAAATAATTGAAGATAATTAATGTTTAAATATAATATAATGTTGAATGGTACAACAACTTAATCCTAATTCTAATCAGTATTTAGGCCTGTCATAAATGTTTGAACTAATAAGTCTCATTTTTTAAAAAATATGTATATTATTGATGATAATTTAGGCCTATAAATCATATTGCAAATTTATGAAATTTAAACTAGTACCTTATAAATAAAGATGTTTTATTTATAAGTGAAATTTATTTAAAATAAATACAAGCTTATAAAAATATATATATATATATTATTGATGATAATTTAGGCCTATAAATCATATTGCAAATTAATGAAATTTAAACTAGTACCTTATAAATAAAAATGTTTTATTTATAAGTGAAATTTATTTAAAATAAATACAAGCTTATAAAAATATATATGAAATCAATTAAAAATCTCAATTTGGGGCCTACACTTTAATCCCAAAAATAAAAATACTTTTGCTTGAAACTTTAAGAATTTAGTTTAATGATCATTTTTAAAATGCATGAGTGTGAGTGTGATAAAAGTTATATAAACATATACTTTAAACTATTTTATCTCTTTATTAATTTTATAGTCACATAATAAAAATTATAATGCTTAAAATTATAAGTGAAAATCATAAGGATTGTATGAATCTTGTTATTTTATTTACTTATCATTTTACCATGAAAAAAAACTGTAAATGAAATTTTATTAATTAAGAAAAACTTATAACGAAAAATAATTCTCTAAAAATTATTTTTGAAATTTCCTATTATAAATCTAATATTAAGGCTTTCGTTATGTTTTTTCTTTATAGCAAGTCGCTTTCGCCATAAAATAATGTGTGTTTTATTATATAGATATTATTCTACAATATAAATCTGTAAAGTGAAATTAAGTCAAAAAATAGAAGTAGACAATTAATAGTTTTTTTTTTTTGTTAAATCTTCTCGAAGAGTTTTCTTATTAACAAAAGATAATCAGGTAGGATTCAATTATTCTTATCCTCATTACTAAGAATTAGTCTTATTTAAAAATACATCTACGTAAGCGAGGAGTCGTTTGATTTTTAACAATGTTTTCCTAATTTGCATACAAGGATGCAATCGAGATTGTTTTCTCTTCTTTCGCAAATAATTCATGAATATTTGAATGTGTAAGTGCTGAATACTAGATAATGCAAATTTTTCTTTTTTTTATAAAAAAGTAAGATTAACAAATTGTTTAAAAGTTAAAATATTTTTAATAATCAAGAATCAGTCAATTAATGTTTATACAATCAAGTATAAACATTAATTGAAAGTATTAAAAATTAGCGTGTGATTAGATTAATTATATATTTTATAAATTCAGTAATAAGAAAATTTTAATAATTAGAAATAAAAATATCCTATTTCAACAACTGTATTCAATAATTTTTATATAAAATATAATATAAGCCTACGTGGAAATAGGCGATTAACATGCTGACGTTATACGACTGTTTTATATATTATTTTCAAATTTTTCATCCTTAAGAATTATCTAAACACTATGTAATAATAAATTTAGTTGATAAAAGAAAAAACAGAGAATGGTGGCATAAAATCCTTGTTTTTATTCACATTTGCGGGTAGAGATGAAGAGAAGTGTGTGGTCGGGACGATGAATCTTATTGGCAGATCAGCAACAGTAATACGTAGAAGGAAAAATCAATTTTTAGTCAAACGGGTGTTAGCAGAACTTGGTTCGTGGAAAATGTAGACTCAAGAACATCATTGGTGACAAATATATCCTATCCACACGCGTATATTAAATATGCTAGAAAATGTTATGGTTAAGATGAAGATTTTTATTAGTTTAGTATCTTAATTTTAATACTGAAATCAAATCCGAAAAGAAATATTTCTATGATAAAAATAGAATTTTCCGCTTTTTTTTAAATATACTAAAAATATTTCTTTGCAGATAAATCATTTTTGATATTTTACTTCATATAATTCATTATGTAAATAAATTATGAGTGCATTCTAAAATTTATTGGATATACGTTAAATTATTTCTATTAATAATATGTTCTATATAAAAGTTAACAATAAACAAGACTCTTAACTGTTAATAATCTCTTGATTTATAATAATTGTTTGAAACATAAAAACAAAGTTCATGTTGATGCGAATATCTCAAATGAATATCTAATTTAAGACTTTAAGAAACTGGATTTTAATATAAGTATAATCTTAAAATTAATAATGACACATGCTGATTTTAGAAAGTTTATAGTAATAAAAACTATAAACATATTCTTCAGCGGATCTCGAAAGAAAGCATAGACTCATAGGCCTATACTTTCTATTTTCTATTTATTGATAGTTTAAATAAAAAAATAAGTGAATGTGATAACATTGCATTAGAAATGACAATTTTTTGGATATTTTATAAGTCATTTCGCTATTTGTACAACCGAAATGCGATACTTATTAAATAATTTTATCCTTCTTTTCATTAAATTTTTTTTTTCTCACATTAAAATAAAAATCTGTTTTATTTTAGAAATGAAGGCTTGGTCTATTTAGTTTGTTCGTTTTTTTATAAAACAAATATCTGTATTGTTAATAAATCAACAAAATTAAAAGAAAAAATAAAACAATAACACCAAAAACGATATAAAAATATCTATAATTTTAGATACATTTATATCGATTAAAAAGAATTTTTTGATTATCAAAAGAATACTACAGTATTTCTAAAAAATAATAACAATTGTTGTTGTTATTATTATTAAAATTCATTATCTTCCATAAAAGCATAAACAGAATTCATCTAAAAAATATATTAATTTTAGAATTGTTTTAGAAAACAATCCTTACAATTAATCAGATAAGTTATTAATAATAATGAAGCAATTATTATTTCTGAATGGTAAAAATGTTTTCTTATGAGTATTTAAGATTTCTTTGAAAGATTTTAAAAATTAAGCAAAAATAATTTTCTTATTCAGCTTCTTCATAGTTGTTTAATATTGAAATTTAATTGGAATAACGAAAATATATATTTTTTCCCTAAATGAACTTTGAATTATCAATTATAATTCTTATTTAGAATTTTAATTGATTAAAGAAATAATTGCAATGTTTGAATTGAAATCTCTGTACTCCAAAACATTTAATATCGAAAAACAGACTTTGATTTGAAGAATATCTATGAAGATTAGAAACAATTTTAAGTTCATAAAGCTGTATTTTAAACTGTAAAGCTTACTACGTTTTAACTACGTTTAAACTACGTTTTAAGCTGTAAAGCTTAAAACGTAGTAACGAAACGAAATTAAGTTCATAACGAAATTTAACGAAATTTAACGAAATTTTAAGTTCATAAAGCTGAAAAAATAATTATCAATTTTTTAAAGCTGTATACTATGTTTAATTGAACGAAATTATTTATTATTGAGATAATAAAATTTTATATTAATGAATAAATTGTTGAATATAAAAAGTTTACAAATTCCGAATAGCGTCGAAGTTTAATATTCTGCAAACTGTGTAGTAAAGGCGAACGTTTGGTTTTCAACGCGTAGGTGGCTTAAGATATCAATCTACTCTACATTGTTAAAATGATTGTTATAAATAGCCCATCATACCGATGAAATTCTCAATAAAATCCGTTAGATGTCTACCAATCAGAAAGCGTTGAGTTTCCTGCATCGGCGATAAAGCGCTTGAAGTCCTGCCCAAGGCAAAAGTGCCAACTAATTCGGTTTATCGATGATTCTGGAAAGTTCAAAATTCGCTATAATATTCTTAACTCACTGTTAAAATTCCAGTTAATAAATTGCGTTTATTTCGTCAATTTAAATTTTCATTCAACTTTCGCAAAATTTCCAGGACAGATAAATTTATTTATTTTTTTTTTAAGATTGGTGAATTTTTCCCTCCGGTTATCTTGTGGAATATATTCTAAAGATCGAAATATTTATATTCTATAAAAATCAAATATATATTTTCGAGTGATGCTCAAAACTGAACATTTAATGCGATTTTCTGAAATTTCAAAATTATAATTAGTGATTTAAGTTGCGATCGTATTTGTATAATATTATTAAATAAATTAACTAAAAATAACATAAAACTAATGTGGATGCAGGCCTAATTTTATTCTAGTTTAAAGTTAAACAAATTGTTTTAATTATAACAATATTTTATTCTAATATCCATTGATAATTTATTATATATAAATTATTGAGAATTATAATATGAAGTAGCTTGAAAAATATTTATTTAAAAGGTAATAACATATATATACGTTTGAAGAGATCAGAATTATATATATATTAAATTATTTCTGAATATGCAGAAAGTATCATTTTTATATTTTTATTCTTGAATCTTCCGATTATTAATAGCTATATCTTAATTATCTTGTTAAAATTTGGGAAATTCTCTTAAATTTCTATTGTTTTTAATTTTTATAAGAAAACAGTGATTTTTATTTAATAGTAATAATAAAGATGATGTAAATAATCCACGATTTTAATAAAGTATAGATAAAATTTTAATTTTATAGAAGTTAAAATAATCAGCAAACGATAAAGATCAATCAAATACTTTAAATTCAGTTAATATTTTTGAACTTGTTAAATTTATTTGTAAAATATGATTAAAACATTTATTTATATTGAAGATTTAATTAAAATTTAAATTATCTAATGTGCGTCATATATTATTTATATTTAAGAAAAATTATTCAAAAACATAATTTAAGTAATGCTAACTATGAGATGAAATATAAAAAGACTTTTCTTTCGGCAGAGTAGAATTATATAAATGTTTTGTCTATCATTGATAGCTATTTTTACGACATGCAATGGCATTTGCCTCTTCTTTATAGATTACAGTCAATGGTATAGTACACTTTTTAATTTTATATTATAAACTGTAAGATTAAAAAATTATTTTCTCCGTTTCTGTAGCTGTTATTTTTATAAGATTGACTTAATTTAAAAAAAAAAAAGCATTTGATGATAGGCCTGCGTAAAATGTTTAAAACAGCAGATAAAGAGAAAAAAATCAAAAGAATCACTTTAATATTTTTATTTCGCATATTCTTTGCGAGATACTCAGAGAACGAAAGTCATAATTTACTAGAATCAGAGCTATAAAAAAAAAAAAACATAAAATACCTTATTTATTAGAGGAATATGTGGATTGATTTTATCGGATTGAATTTTGTTCTTAATGAAGATAAATCTTACAGGACATTCGAGATTAATCCAAAGTATTACTTCATTTGTTGCGTAATAAATAATTCGTTAAATCGATTTAAACTTAGCTAATAAATGCGGCGACTAATTAACTTCTAGATTATAAAAGTCATAGAAAATTGTTTCATTTCGTGTGGTTATACTCTGTAAGGATATAATGTAGGCTTATAGTGATATAGACAAAAAAGGCCAAAATTGTATATTAGTTCAATGGAAAATAATTTACTCTCTTAAGAAATGGAAGATAAATATTAATATAATGAACTTATATTTAGTTTAATATAATGTATAACTTCTAAATTGAATACATAATAGGATGTATACAGATAAATGTACGGTTTTAATACTGATAGAAATTAAACCATGAAAGTGTATCAGTTTTTCATTCCCGGAGAAGAGTAGCCTATTAAACTAAAATAAAACAAATTTTAGTTCAATTTATGTTGTTTTGCTCTCTTTTATTAGATTCCCATCGAGCCGAATGGTTTACAGGAAACAAGAGTTTCTTCCAATGTACTCTACTATCAAAAGATAAGCTCTCACATGATGAGACTTATTGACTACAGAATATAATTTAATATACCGTCAAATTTGTTTATCATCCTGGATAAAATTCTTTAAGCAAAATATGAAATAAATTATATTTTAACTTTCTCTTGGATACAAAATACTTCTAATTCATTATCCGAAGAATGTTTTTTTTTTTATTATAAATTATAAAATGCGAATGATTTCTTTCATTATAATGAATTAACAGAATTATTATTTTAATACGTTATAATTATTATTTATAATTTATAGTTCGAAAGTTAATATATGAGACTTGAGTTAATAAATTTACGAAAATCGTCTAACTTGTAAGATATGTTGGTTACTACTTTGGTTAATACAGAAGTAAAGTAGTAGTCCGCTGAAAATCAATGTAATTAAGTAATTATTATTTACGAAAAACAAATTTGTAACTAGAAAATCATAAATTTTATATAGCTTGTGCCGAAATTATAAACCGATAAAGAAATCTAAAAATAAATATATTTATAATATTAAATTAACGATTTATTCAATTCATCTTAAGAGTAATTCGTTTGATTATTCTAAATGATCTTTTTATAAAAATGTGACGATATAAACTAAATCATAAAAATATGTATTAAATATCAATATATCAGAAACTTTACGAAATTGTATAATGTCGTTTAATATTTTTTTATTACGAATAACCAATTATTTAATATAAATTCAGATTTGTATGAGTCTTTATTTGCAGGAAAAGCAAAGGAGGAGAGGAGAGAGTTTAAGATTAAGAAACCGTACATTGAATGATAATGGTTTATAATGGATCCCAGTCTAGTAGAAGCAGAAGTGCGGGTGACTAGTTAGCAGGTGGAATGTAGCTTGTCATTTGTCAGATCATCACCTTGCACTAGTTCGACATCCCTGAGCTCCACCGCGACCTGCTAGAAAATAAGGAACAAACAATCGCCAGCGACACTCCTAGCTGTTAGTCTTAATGCCCGAAGCGTGTGTATTAAAGCCGTATTGGCTTGGCTCGATGTTTAAGCTTCTCACACTCAAGACAGCGGCGGGTCCTTTTTTGAACACGTCCAGCTAGCAAATCGTCTCGCTCCTCCCCTAGGTCTCTTGGAAAAGTAAATACTGCAATTAATTATACGGCACACACGTTGTGCAAGCAAGCCCTGCGGGGCCTAGTTAATCCTTCATGTCAAAGCGGATTACCGAGTCCTGTGTCGGCAACTCATGCTCTGCTAGTACCTAGCTAAAGACTGCCGACTTTGTTGTACGTGTAAAGCAGTAACGTTAGTCTGTGTAATTGGAAAATATAAGGGATTTAATGTAGCCGACACGAGAATCAGGTCGTAACAAGGACGATCTTTGGCCCTTGTGGAGGCAATTAAGTAAATGTAGCAATCGCTTATTAAAGTGATTGTCCCAGAGCCACGATTCAAGGAGATTAGGTGCTTGATAAATTAGCTAGAAGACATGGTTAGGACTGAGAATAAAGGTATTAAATGAATACTGTCTGTTATCCTCTGTTGCCATTTCACTGTTTGTTAGATAGACGTAAAATCACCATTAGAATGTTTATAGCCAGGCTTTCGAATCGAAAATTAATTTTGGTTGTTTAAGTAATCTGAAAATGTTTCCGGTAATGTAGAGATTTGTTGATTTAAATTCTCTATAAGCTCGGCTGTTACAATGCGGATAAAAATAAAACATAATCTATATTTTGTTCGAGTTAGACTTCAGAACGAATCGTTTCAATCGTTTCATATTACGGGGGCGTTTCATAATCGTCCTTTTTTCGTTTTTGTAACTAAAGAAAAACATTTTGTCAACCTGAAATAAATATTTTACATCGTTTTGACTTTTAATAGTGGTTAAATCTAGAAAAATTTTCAAATGATTAAAAATTATCAACCAAAATCTTCTTTATCCACCAATTTAAAACATTAATTTCCATCTTGAATTTACAATAAAAATTCCAAAAATAAACTGATATTTTATAGAGTATTAATCGAAGTTAAATACAATTTAATTCATTATTTTTGAGTCGAGAACATTCTCAATATTAAAAATAACTAAAAAATTTTCCCAGTCTACGTATTGTATTATACAAACTTAGTTTTTACACGTACAAGAATAAAATACCAATTTAAAAGAGCGATTGATTGATATAAGAATTTTCCCTCTATCTTATCAGAAAGAAAGAAATTTTTCTCTATTATTTTATTACGATAATATTAGTAAAAGGCATTTAATTTATAGTCTCTTTATAGCATTATAATTTTTTGCTAAAAATAAATACATTCTAATAATTAAATTTCGAATAAAAGTTTTAATAATTTATCTATTATAAAATCTTTTAAGTGACCTTTAACTCTATTTTTATCTAATGAAAAATCAGAAATAACCGTTCAAAAATAACTAATCAGTTATTTGCGTCCAAAAATATTTTTTTTTAATCTAAAATCGGTTATAAAACTATATTAACGTGAAAACTAATTAATTAATAATATTCAATCTATTTTAATTATCTCCCAATTAAAATGAGTGGATTTATAAAAAGAAATTCACATATTAATATTTTATTATAAAATAATTTACAAGTAAATGATTTGTAATAGTATAGGCCTGTATAGAACAAAAATGTAGTAATATTTTATGAAGTTATCTTAAATCCGAGTAAAATAGATTGTTGGAATAATGAGTATTTTCGTTGGAAAACATTAATTCGAAATAGGCTGATGACTAATGCATTTAGTTGTAACTGGCAAAAGGTATTAAATTATATTTGTCGTGATTGCAGGAAACAGTTCTATTGTTTACATAATAAAGTCTATTAGTTTTTAGCCACAGACCATATTGTTCTGTACTTGATTACAAGCTTAACTGGATTTCTGACGTGCTAATTGGCCAATAATTGATTTGGTTGCAGCCAGTTTCTAAGAGCTCTGATGGACAGGCTTATCTCTGATGTTCGTCTGAACTCTGCCTAATTGTGCTCGGACGAAATGTCCTTCAGTCACGTCCGCTCTACCAATTTACTGCCGGCAAACAAAGTTAAAGATGGCTGATAGTCAGTGGATGAAGCAAAACGAGTTAGTTTGTTAAATAATTTGAGCGGCAAATTGATTCAATTTACTGCAGCTCCCAGCCTGTCACTGGTGCAGTGGTTTACCAAAAGAGCTGACAACTTTATCAATACCCACTTCGTCACTGCACATTCAACGACTCTTCTTATCAGCCAGTTGATAACATGGCAATGTTTCTAAATGATTCTTGTTTAGACGGGAGGTGCGACATCCACGTGTCACACAAATATCATTGCTTGGGATTGGACGAGCATCGCAGCCACTGTACTCCATCCTAAGGTTTTGACGAATTTTCTCTCACTTGTTAGTTTTGTAAACTTCGCAGAATAATGAATTCTTTCAAATAATAAAAGGAAGAAAAAAAGATTTGGAAGTATTGTTAACATTTCTGCTATGAAAAAACATTTGTATCATTATTTGCTTCTTCAAATTCGAAAGATTTCAAAATAACTAGTTTGGATGCGGCATTTTTTTTTCGTTCTTTGCAATTTTAAGCAAAATTAATTTAATAATTTTAATTAAAAAACAAAAAATAATAAACAAAACAGAATTGTTATTGCTTTAGAATTGTTATATGACCATTCTACATTGCCTAATGAGGAAAACTGACAGGCGGGGCGGGTCATACGTCTACAATCATTAAACAATCACAAATTTTCCGATATATTCAGACCTCTAATATTGTATTCTTGGGGTCAGCAGGAATAGTAGATAATCGTTGCCAATTTTCTTTCTAATATTGTATTCTTGGGGTCAGCTGGAATAGTAGATAATCGTTGCCAATTTTCTAATGTTAAGCCAAGCATGTTTTGAATTTTTTATGACAGATTCTCTCACATGTATGATGAATGTCCTGATGAAATAAGATTTATCAAGTGCGCAAGATGTCGATTTATCTTATGTCTGAAATGATTTTATTTTAATTATCATAGTATTGTCTGTAAAAAATAAATTCAACATGTTTTTTCTTTTAATATATTTTTCCTTCTTTTTATTGTCACATAAAAGCTCGGAGAACAAGGCGGGTGGGCTATACCCTCCATATTAACAGGGTAGAAGATTATTTTCACGTGCAATAAAGTCAATTTGCTAGCGTAAAATAGTCTGTAAATAAAGCTACATTAATAAATTATAAAACAGAACTTTAATTATAGTTAAGAAACTAAAAAGAACTTAAAGAATAAATACCCCTGAGTGCACCAGTAATCGACGGAACTTATTCTCTTGACCGCTGGTCCGAAACTGACTGTTCCTCGGCTGCTTATGGCATCTTCCGCTCTTCCGGGGTCGGCCGACTCTTCGCTCGGGCGATCCCGGAAAAGCGGGAAATGTTCACTTATTTGAATCCGTTCAAAACGGCCAATACATTCAAACGCATGGCCATTAGAATTAAAAAAAAATTTCGTAGCCAATGATTTTTGATACGATATATGCATCAGAAGTGGCTCCATGCCAAAAATCAGACTTCGGTTTCAACAAAACTCACGGTATAAATATATATACATATATTTATATATTTAAATTTTACATGTTAATATTTTATAAATATTTAACATTATTAATATTCTATAAATATTGAACAAAATTTCGAAGTTTAAAATCAAAACTTCCGATAAAAGTTCGAGAATGAGCTTTTACTCGAAGTTTTGCTGCAAAAGTTAGAATGAAAGTTAGAAGGCATGCTCCACGATAAAAGCGCGCCTTTTTCGGAACGTATCTTTACACCGATTATAGCGGCGGTCGGCGCAAAGTTACACTTTGATGGACCGCCTCACGCCGCGTTTCTCTCTTCCGTGTTAAGAATGAATTCCGAATTTGATTGTTGATTAAGCGTTTATATTTGAATTATACCTCTTAATAATCGACAGATCAAACTATCTATCGAGTATAAATTTTGATTCCTTTTCGTTTTTACCCGGTTGGCAAGCTCCCCTTGTTAATGGCTGCGTTCAGCAGACTCAACTGTTGTGGAACAGTTGAGAGATTTCTGCTGAACGTGTCTTCATGGTAGCGCTACTATCCAACTTGTTGAGTGAGTGACGTCACGTTTGGTAGCGGATATACTAAAAATATATAAAAAAATAATGACGTTAATGAAGCTTTTACTCCCGTGGGTAAGGGGTTAGAATATGCCCACCGTTCGACCCCGCGTGTCGTAAATGCGACTAAAGGGGTCACCTCGTACCATTCGGTGGTTGTCGCGTCCGTCACTGGGATCTCATTCGCAGCTCCCTATACGGAACCGGGACTGCTGGTGGTGCTCAAATCCGTCACTAGAGTCTGCGATGGGACCCCATACGGACACCGGATTTCGTACCAACCTCGTGTTCGCAGGAAAAAGCTCCTGCTAGAAACTCCATATTACTGGCGTGAAAAAAATTGAAGATTTTATTAATTAAATATCTATCTACATTTCCTATTTTTCCTACTTTTTGATATTTCTTATTTCAGTGATTAAAACTTCGTGACCATTCAATGATTTTTAAAAAATTCCTAAACCAAAAGAAGGCCAAGATTATTATTCTACGACATTTTTGTTTATTTGTCATGGTGAATATCATATATTGTACATTATTTACTAACTTTTTTGCTTAATAACTTTCATTAGAATTAGTATATTTTATGTGCGGCTCGAGCATGGAGTTAAGAATACATGGAGATGCCGCCTGCTATACTGCTCAATGCTAGCGAGTGTAGCCAATCCGCGCAAAGCACTCTGGGATACTGGTTAACAGAACATTTACTCGGTCGCATAGAGATAGCACTGAGTAGAGTGAAAAACGAGCATGTAATTCATTTTTTCTAATGATTATTCTAAGTAGAATGTATTTAGAATAACACTTACATGCAGTAATCGTACAATCATTTTAGATTACTATTTTACATAAAAAGGAAACGTTAAAAAAATATCAAAAATTATTAACTATCACAATTTAATGTCACGCGTCGTGTGAAATTATCAGAACCCAAGAGGCATATTAAAATGTTATTGAATCGTTAGATGATATTACTTTTCAAAGGGATTAAACGGTAATAAATGGCAATGAGCAGATGCAGTTAGAAAATAGAGATCTTCATCCAGCAGGAGACTTGACACAGTATGATGATGTAATTTGCTAGACAAAGATTAGGAGTGTTGCTAATCTTTGCAAATAAGATCTGGATTTAATACTGGTTATAACTAAATCCAAAGTGATTTAACAAATCTTATTTCCTTCTTATATTGTAAACAAACAAAAGAAGCATTTAAAAAATGTTTTTGCTTTATTTAAGATTTACATATTTATTTACATTAAGAAAATTAAATCTGATGAAGAAATAACAAAATATATGCATTTTATATTTTAAACAATTTTATTGCCCTTTAAAAAGAATAAGTTTTGTGAACAATCTTCTTTCAGACATATGATTACTAGATAAAATTTTTGAATAATAATAAAATCTAACATTTAGATATTTTTCAGAGATAGCTTTTATGAGGTATAAAATATGGTTGTCTAAAGGTTCCATATCATACATATGCTCATTTAAAGAAGAAAATATATTTCTTTCCAAAAATATTTCCATTACTTTGCTAGATAGGGAAGCAGGTTTAAAATTACTACACTTCTTGCCATAATAAACATTTAACCGAAACAAAGATTCACTTGCTTTACAAATGTCTATTACATCCTTTGATGGATAGATAAGACCACCTTTATTTATATGTTTTATGAAAGAATTCTTTCTTGCTTCCTCAGAACATGATAAAGCTGAAAGACATTTTTCACACACAATTTTTTCATTTAGACATTTAACCAGAAGCCTACAATATATTCAATAATTTTTTCAGAACACTGACTTATTTCATTTGGTTGCTTTATATAACAATGATCTGACAAATCACTTCTAAACATCTGTATTTTTCACTTGATACATTTATTGCTTTTATAGGATCTGAACATGTTACATTAAGTATAGTGATATTTTGAAGAGAAACACAGTTACCTGTTGCCGATCCTTTAACTTCAGAAGAAAATAATTGTTTTTTATATGCAGTCTGAAACTGCCTGGCAGTTGGATTGTTATTCCACCCACTTTGGAATCTTATAACAGAAAAAAAAGTTCTATGTGATCTTGGCTAATTTTGTACATTGGTAAATATTTCAGAAGTGGTGTGCAGTTTTTAACAAAATTATTGTATAATATCCTAAAGCTTTGAATGCTTATAAGAAACATTTCTTACAGATGCTTATAGGAAAATTTCTTACAGACTGTAGATATGAAGGGAAGGCTTTAAAAATAGTGGGAACAGCTCCATCTCTTAAATAAACTCTACAGGTAGACATTCTGTAAAAACAATCTTCTGTAAAATGTTCCGAACACAATCGGCTATATTTGGATGGTTTCCAATCTTTCCTTCTGATTTGCTTAATCCATTCATTTCTTGATTCGTCATCAAGTGGAAACCTAGCACATATACGATAAAAATTACCGATCCACAATACCATCTAATAAATACTGAATAAACATTAATTAAAAAATATTTACCTATGAAAAGTTATTCCTGGAATCTTCTTTGATGAACGATTTGTGCATCCAAACGCTACATATCCCATTTTTAGTCAAATGAAAAAAAATTATTTACACTACTTATACTGTATACAGCTCACTGAATGGTGTTGTCCAATATCCCAGAATTCCAAGCGTCAGTGGCTTCAACTTTGGAACGACAGGGCATCTCCATGTATTCTTAACTCCATGGGCTCGAGACAATTTTTTTCTTCAAATGTGGCTCAAGGAAGCCAAAAAGTTGGACATCCCTGCAGTACAGTATATAATATTAAAAATAAATTTATTAAATATAATCAAATATAATTTATCTTAAATAGTATTATTTTAATTATTTGTATTCATTTTTTAATATAATATAATTTTTTTTTTAACAAAAACGAGATTTTTGTTATATGTGATAAGATATTCGAACGCATGAGGTCACTATTGAAGATTAAGTTTTTGTCAGAATGGCGACGAGTGATTCAGTAGTTAATTGGAGTGAAGGAAGCGAATTATATATAATAACAGCCCAACCACAAATTACGGTAAATAAAAGTGATTTGGTAACTGTAATAAAATCGATATTAAAAAGGTGAGTTTATATATAAAGTATCGTTTAATAAAATCAAAATTTAAGATATTGCGTATATAATTTATGTTTTATGGTTAATTTTGGTTTTATTTAACTCGAAATATTTATTTGTGATATTTACAAATACTTTTAATCTTAAAATATTTAAACAATATATTAAAAACGTTTTAGAAATAGTTTTGAACATATTGTTTGAAATATAAAATTCTAATGCTTATCATTGTGATTTCTGTAAATAAAACAAAAATATATATAATTCCTATTTAGTTTAAAATGTAAGAATGAATTCTCTAAAGGAAAATAAATATGGAAATTTTTAAAAATTGTTGATTTATGATTAAATAATATATTTGGTAAAAGGTTCCCTACATGAAAATAGCATAGATCCTATGATTGATCATAGGAAGATCATGCTTTTCAGAAATATTGTCTAGTGATGCCCCTATCATAAGATGGTTGCTTGACATTTAGAGGTCTGGATTCAATTCATATTTTATAGGGGGGGGTCCAAGCCTGGCCTGTTGAACTTTATTCTCAACTTTCCATTGATCTTATTAGGGATGTTAGTCATTCTGTGGTGGGCTCTAAAATGACTACCACAATACAGATCCCTTGTGAGATTTATATCCTTTAGATTGTTTGTTTAGCTCAGTCGTTCTTAACCATTATTCTGCAAATTTGTTGTGATTTCCATGAAATTATGAGATGTAAGTTAGCTACAAATTTTAATAAAATATGGTAAAAAATACTTACCTCTAAGCAATCAGTCATATAACATTGCATACTGTGGAAGTGTTAGGATATGCGTCTACATGCAATTATCAGTTGGTCAACTATTTGATTGCAGGAGTGAGAACAAATGACTACTACTATGAGACTGTGCCTACTAGCAACTCATTTGTTGGCTGACTAAATAGTTTGTGACCTGTGACAAACTAAACTATTGTCCATCTAGGGCAGGGGTGGCCAACCTTTTATAATTTATGCATATAATTTTTTCATATTTTAGTTAAGATGTGTCATACAAATTTATACTCCTTTTCAGCCCTTTTAAAATATGGTAATAGGAATATATTTAACAGTTTTAATAAAGATTAGATATTTCTAATAGCACACCACTACATGTTTCTGCATAAATAATCAAACCATAAGATACAATACTTATTATTTCTTAGACTGTTATAAAACTTATTATTTCTGCATTCAGCCAGGCTTTACATATTAAATCAGAAATATATATCAGATATCTCCAAGTGAAACCAGATTTTCTATATAATTTTTTCTATTAAGTAATCAATATGATATTTGAAGCTTAATTTTGCATCTAAAAATAATTCCAAAATCTTTATGACTCTCTTGAAAAAGAAAAGATCTCACAAAGATTTGTATCTCTATATCAGTATCATGTCATTTATTCAAATTATGTTTCATAAATTCTGTTTTATTTAGATTTATCACAAAGTTGTTATGATATAACCAAGAATGTATAATTTTTAAATCTGAAATTAAATTATTTATGAAAGAACATTTCGATAGGAATTTAATCGTTCAACTTTGGATAGAAGTTTGCTAAACTATAGTAGAAAGTTGGTACAATTGACCTAGAAAATGAATTGTTGGCCAACTGTTTAGTTGCATCTGAGTGCACATGTATCATGTCATTTATTCAAATTATGTTTCATAAATTCTGTTTTATTTAGATTTATCACAAAGTTATTATGATATAACCAAGAATGTATAATTTTTAAATCTGAAATTAAATTATTTATGAAAGAACATTTCGATAGGAATTTAATCGCTCAACTTTGGATAGAAGTTTGCTAAACTATAGTAGAAAGTTGATACAATTGACCTAGAAAATGAATTGTTGGCCAACTGTTTAGTTGCATCTGAGTGCACATCTTGATTGACTAACTGTTTAGTTGATTATATGGGTGTAGAGAGATGATTGACCAAATAATTGGACAACTGCAAATTGCATATTGGTGCATAGCCTTATGATCAGGTAAAATAAGGATATTTATACTATGGCTTGTGTTTATTTTAATTTTACAATTTTCATGTTCCAACTTTGATGGATATTATAAATACCATTGCTTCAATCATGTATCACAAGAAGCATCTAAATCTAAAAGTTAGCAAGCTAAATGCAAAAAGAAACTGTAGGCTTTGAGTCAAAGCATGAGATTAATCAAATTTGCAACAAGTGGCACTGCAGTCTGCAGTGCAATGCTACTGATCACTTAGAGGTGAAGTAATTTTCACCAATTTTGGTATTCTGCAAAAATTTTATATAATTAAAAATATTTTGCAACTCCAAAAAGTTAAGAACCACTGGTTTAAATAAATATAGTTCTTTGGGATGCGGGTTTATCTTTTGTTGATTGTACTTTCTGAAAAATGCTATTGTTTTAATTATTGTTTACCCCATTGATAAACAAATTCTCACAGAATTACACAATTTTAAGTTATATAATTATCCAAAAAATAAAAATACTAATAAAGGTAATTTTTGATTTACAAATTCCTGGGTTTGAAAGTTTTTTCAATTATGAAATATCAAAAAATAGAAAATATGAACAATAATTGCAAAAATATTCATTTCAAACTACATATATAGCTATACAATATAATATGATTGAATACTGCAAAAATAAACTGCTTAAATTTATTAAATAATAACTTTAAATCAAGCACTATAAAATTAGTAATTTCAATAAAAACTTTTTATTTTACTTTGCAAAGTATTTTGACTAATCACCATCCTCAGCATTATACAAAAACATAACAGTGATAAATATTCATATGACATATTCAAAATATTGATTGAACATTATTTTAAACATTATATAGCATTATTTACAAGTTTTATTGAAGCTACTGCTATATAGTGATTGATTTAAAGTTATTATATAATATGATTGAGTTTGTAGCAGAAACTTCATGTCTGCTATGAAATCAGAAAAATCAAAATGGTAGCATGAGAAGCAAAAGTAGCATGCCCTCTGGCTTCCATGGTTTACCAGCACATTATGCAAATAACTTTCATTCTTAGGTTGTGCCTATGGTGATAAATCATCTGTATAAAAACTTATCTATTCATTTTTCAATAATAATGAAGAATAAAAATTCTTTAACATTTTATATGACATAAATAATTTCTTTATATCATATAATTTGCTTGATTTTAAAGACCATATTTTCAATTTTGTTTTAGATAAATAAAGCATTATTTAATCATAAACTATTGATTTTGTTGACCTTCACTTAATTTTGTTGTGGCCAACCTTCACTGTTGAGAACAGAACTTATTTTTAATATTATTAGGAGAAAGTAATAATGTTAAAAATTGGGATCTAGAGGAAATTAATTCTTAGTTTGAGAGTTGTTACTTTATAAGCTCACTCCACAAATTAATTTATTTGTAAAGTCAAGAACTATATCTGTATTGTAATAAAAGAAGGCAAGATTTTACTCTGAATG
This sequence comes from Olivierus martensii, assembly GCA_000484575.1. Lineage (NCBI taxonomy): Eukaryota > Metazoa > Arthropoda > Arachnida > Scorpiones > Buthidae > Olivierus > Olivierus martensii. The sequence goes on from AYEL01063142.1 coordinate 29,100, forward strand.
TTGCATTTATCCCTGCTTAGAGCTAATAGCAGAAATTCAGGCTGAATACAAATATTTTGATAGAAGCAAAAAAGTTGATGGATACTTCAAAATTGTAGGTTGGGTTGAAATTCTAATATATGAGTATTCTTGCAGTCAGTGTCGGATTAAGTTAGTGCGGGGCCTGATTGGATATTTCTCATGGGGCCTCTCAAAATATGACTTAGATGTATAAACAAAATTAGTAACGTTTATAAATAAATATGCATTTTTTTTTTAATTAATCCTTTGACTGTTATGGACACACAAATGCATCCAGCTAATGATTTTTTTATTTTTCAATAAAAATACAAAAGTGAACATTATCGATGAGTTCGAGATAGTCACATATATATAATTTGCTTATCACTGATAATAAATAAAAAGTTTATTTGTATCCAAAGCACTTTCTGTTTGATTAAGTCTTACTTCTTTTGTCAAATGACAAACTGATTGCAATAACATTACAAAATAATATAATGATGACATATCATAACCCGGAGAGTTTCATCATTTTGTTTTGGACAAATTAAATCAACATATGAAAATACACAGAGAGGTTAAATTAATACTTATTTAAGAATATTAAAAGGAACTTCAAAAATGTCAATAATTTTGTTAAACAAGGTACAAATAAAATTGATTCATTCAAAAATAAAGAAACTCTCTGATGAATTATTTTGAGCAGATTTTTGGAATATTTTTTAAAGTGACCTGAACATTATTAAATTCTCTGCATGTTTATCCAGGAAAAATCAAGATCTATGAAGTTTATCTGAATTTTAAATTGATTATAAACTAATTATTGCGATTGGCTATATCTTCTTCAATTATCAGTAATAACAGTAGAATCTTCGATAACATTCCTGGTAAGAAGAGATTTAACGATTCACTTGTTGGATATCATATATTTTACAAAATGCTCACTCGTTACTCTAAAAATTCCACTTATAACCCATTTCCTATTGCTAAGATTCTTCCGGTCTTATATTTACGTGTAAAAATGCGAGTTTCATTTACTTTAGTCATAGATCCAAAATCAACTAAAACTACAAAACTTTTTTCCATATTTTCTAGCAACATTCACGTATAGTATGCATACATAATTCTAATTAAAAAAAGATTCACCAACTGTTAATTTATTTGAGTCATCTGATTTAAGTACTCAGAAAATATTTTCAGAATATTAATTAAGAGTAGATTGGAATCTCAAAAGTAGTGTTAAATTTAAATAGAAAATTTTTCCCACATGTTCAAGAAATAAAATCAATTCATTCATATTCAGTTTTTTCAAGAAAAAATTTTTCTTTTTGTGGATTTACAAAAATTAAATGTTTGAAGGCTAGGGTGTAAAAGTCCAGCCATAACAAAAAAAATCTAAACCATTATTCTTTGTTTATTAGCTTTTTCATGATTTCATTTTGCTTCAATGTGGGGCACCCTCAAAGCGGATCCTGATTGGGTGCAATTGGTCCAATCGGCTTAGATCCGGCACTGCTTGCAGTGTAACAATAGAGATAGCTGAGTACAAAAATAAGATCAACTAATTAATCTTTATTTAAATTCAGGTTATACCAACACAGGTTTTTCTGTAATGCTCATATTACAATTTTTTATTTTCCAGAATTTTATTGTTTTTTCTTTCTATTTAACATGTCTTTTTCTCAACTGTAATTGGTATTCCTACTATGACTATTTGAATGTCCTTATTGAATGATCCATTCCAATTCTTCATTAATTATTCAGTTAATATTACAACAAATTTTCTTTCTTAAATTTTTTTAAGGAGTGCTCTGAAAGCTACTGTTTTATATATCCATAGTTCTTGAATCCATTGAGGTACTGTTGATGATTAATGACACATAAGTTTCTTTCTTTTATATCTTGAGCATATATTCCCTCATACTTTATTTGTAATATAACATCTAAAAAGACAATACAGTCATGAAGTCACTGTATTGTCAGTCTTGGTTCACGAATGCCTTGGATTATGAACAATTTGGTTTATGAACAAATTTTTCAAACACAAAGCATCTTGGAATACATATTGTGTCTCGAGTTACAAATATGCAACAATAAAATAGCTGTCAACATAAACATTTTCAATGATAATGCCAGATGTCATTTTAGAAACACTTTAAAATGTAAACAAAAACAAATCACACTGGACAAATTTTTAGTGAGACATAGGTCCATTGAGATCTGAAGCAAAGTCAAGTAGTGCCAAGAGACAGAAAAAGAATCCTCTTCCAAACAATAACATTTCACTTCCTCACCACTTTCTACTTATGCTGTCAACTCTCCTCTATAAGATATGGTAAAACAAAATTAAGTTTTCATCTGTATTTGATCTGCTTAGTGTTGTATTTATCTTTTTTGTGATAAATTTAATTGTTTTCATTGATTTTGTGTTAAGAACTTTAGCACAAAATACTTGTTATATTCAGAGATGCATTGGATTGTATTTACAGATTTATTATTTACATATATGCATAGAATATACATCATGAGGTGAAGTGCCAATAAAAGAAGTGTTGCCACTTTAATAATGATAAGAATTTATATCATTGGCTATCTTTATGAGTGTTGCCAATTTGGCAATACAATGACAATAATATAACTTTATCAGTGTTGCCATTTTGGCAATACAAATAATCATGACAGTACTGTTGTAAAAGTTTAAATAAGCAATCAACTGAGGTTTGACTGTATTTCTTTATTTAATCTCTCTAAATTTAATTCTAAACTTAGAGCTGAGTCAGATAGATTATTCTCAAAATTTAAACCTTCCACATTTATCTTTTATGACAATTATGTTATCTAGATACCTCCTATAAAGTATTTCTCTGCTTGTAAATATTCAATATAATTTCTCTTTTCTCCATATAACTAACCATGCTAGTATCCCAGCAAAGGAGATACTGATAGAAATACCCTATTAAAAATATAATAATTTTCTTGAAAACAAAAATAAGAGAAATGTGTTGATGATTTTAGAATCTGTTGATGATTATTTAGTCATTTTGTATATGATGATGCAAATGACCAAGATTATTAATAAAGAAATTTAACTGATTATGATACTATATTTAAATATTACTATATCATAATCATCTCTGTTTCATTATAAGATACAAATCTACTTGAATTTTAATCAAAAAAACTTCACAAAGTGAGCAGACTGGTTTTTGTGAAACAACAAAGATGATAATTGTCATAAAACATTGGTTGATGTTGTGCACGAACATGTGCCTAGCCCATTTTCAAAGTAGTAAAACTTCATAAGCTTCACACAAACATTGTTTGTTTTGATATCAATCTATATAATTCTGAATACAAAAGGTCTCCCCACCTTATGACAGGAATACATTCAAACTTTTTGTTAGTAATTTGAATTCATCATAACTTGAATAATTTATCATAGTTGCAGTGTGTTAGGTTTCTCAATCATCAAAATTCAGATATTCAATTTGTTAGTCATTCAGTACACTAAAATGAGGAAAATGCACATCTTATGTCTTCTAACACTTTTATATAGCTAAAAATAAAAAATACTAAATAAAGTTGAAATGGCAGAATTAAAATTTTTAGTTTAACGTTTTTAGTTTAAATTATATTCTTCCTGAATTTCTAGCAAAAATAAACAGTTTTTTTTTAATATCAATTCCTGATCATTGGCTTATTACTACATAATGGAGTACATTACAGGCCCAACTACAAATTGCTTAAATGTGTAGTAGAGTCAACAGGATTTTATAGCTAGATTAGACCTGGGTAACTGTAGCCATCTAGAATACACTTATTACCAGGCCAGCTACAACAGTTCATGATGTCACATAAGAGATCTGACTCTCCATACAGAATTGCAAGGGCTATGTTAGAAGTATATTTAATTAATTGATTTCGATATCATTCTTCATATTTTGACATATTAAAATTCTATAAATTGTGTTTGTTATTACAAAAGATTAAATCACCGCTAATTTAAATAGAAAAGGTAATATTTAAATGAAGAAAACTGCAAATGATAAAATGCAAAATATAATATATATTTTTGAATTTCTCTCTTCTAAATGATTTCAAACCAAATTTTTATAAATATTTAAAATGCAATGAGTATAATTCTGCACATTTAAAAAAGAATAAGGCAATACAATTAAAATATTTTTTTATTTACAAATATGCAGTTACATTATATATATACCTACAGTATTTATATATTTTACTTCAAAAGTTGTGCCTATACATAAAAACTTACAACACAATTAGACTACAATGTTATTCAGTCGGTAATTTAATTATAAATTCAACCAAGGAAAAAGGCACATTTTTTCATATTGCACTAATTTAACAATTTTGGAAAATAAATGGGAAAACTAATAAATGGAGCAAACATAGTTTTTTACATGCTAACTGTATAATATACCATTTTGTTCCAATCCAAAGTTTACATAAAAATAGCATTTTCAACTTAAATCTAAAATACTAAAAAAAGATGTTACTTAATTTTCACAAACCTAAAAAAAAGATAATTTATGAACTTGTTATCATTTTAGTGTAATTATTAAGATAAATGTTTGCTATTCCTGATGAGCATTGTTTTACAAGATTTAAAAGATCATTTCCACAACTGCATTTATTATAAAGATCTACTCCCAGCAATTCTATTTTTTCAATTATGAGTTGAATTAAAAGATTCTTGGGTTCAGAAAATTTAAGAAATGCATTTTCATAAGTCTGGCTGATTAATTTTTGAAAAATCTGAAATGAATTTATATATTCTGGGATCATTTTAGTTGTCCTCTGTCTGATAAAAATTTCTTCGGGACATTCTAGCTCTAATAAAGAAAATTCTAAAAAAAAAATCGGACTAATTCTTATATATAATAGTAACCAAACAAAAAACAAGCATGCATTTTAATTAATTAAATGGTGTCTGAGAATGAAAAGATCTTAAAGCATTAGAAATTATCTTAAATTTACTATTAGAAGAATATTCACTTATTTATTTTATTCAAGATGAGATATAGAAATCTTCTGAAGCAAGTATAAGCTCTCAAATTATGTAAAAACGGACAAATTACAGAGAAATTGAGTAAAACTAACAAGTAAAACACATTACCGTACACTACCGTTACTACAAGTAAGATCTCGTTAGTGACATCACGACTGCTTTTCAAAGCAACGAATCTGGCCCAGTAAGAAGTGTGTATCAGATGGCCCTGGTAGAATCCACTAAGATAATTATCTAAAAGCATAGAATCGAAATTTGATGATTTGAACATTTATCTTAATAATTACACTAAAATGATAACAAGTTCAGTTAGGACTAGGATAGAATCCAGATAAATGAATTACCTTATTATATATGATTTTATTGCAAATATTTCAGAAAACTTTCTTGGGTTAAAATGAAAACATGTAACTTAAAAAGTATTATAGACTGTTATGACTGCCATTTTTTTTTTCTATTAATTTCTATTAAGACTGCCCTAACAAACAATATTTTGATATGTTGAAATATTCATAATTCAGCATATACAGGAATACCCCAGAGTTACGTCACCTTCGGTTCCAGAGGGGTGCCGTAAACTGAAAATGTCCGTAAATCGAAGCATTCCATTTTTTTCACTTATCAATGTATTTACATGCAATGTCAGTTATGTAATAATCATTTATTAGTTTCTTTATCCATAACTGACATAAAGAAACAGTAAAAATTTACAGAAAGTGATATACTGTACTTATCCACACATGCCGACTAATAATTCAAACATGGCGGCAAGAAATATCTAGACAACCCCTGGAGGTGAGAATTAGCAATATTTTTTCTCCCAGAAAATTATGTAAATTTGCAATTAACCAATAACGACTTGATACGACGATATTACATGATATTAATAGTTTTCTTGAAGTTTAGTTGTTTATTTTTTAACTATTTTGGCAAACCCGGCATAGTAATAAAAAAAACAGCCTGATGATCGACGAATGCTGAAAACATTTGATCGCATGACCGATAGCCGTGCATACGATTCCTCACATAACATTCTTAATATAGCATTTGCATATTTATTTCAACCTTTTGCAAATTTATTTAACCGATTTGAAAATATATTTAACCCATTTGCAAATATATTTAAACCTTTTGCAAATATATTTAAACCTTTTGGAATTCGAAACGAAACTGCAAGACTCAGAAGATGGTGTATTGATCATAGACAATGCTCGGATTCACCGGTCACGTGCAGTAGAAGATATTGTGGATTCTTCCCAAATGAGTATTAAATTTTTGCCACCTTATTCTCCAATGCTCAATTCAGTTGAGAAAGCTTTTTCTAAAATTAAAGTTAGGAAAATACTAAGCCGTCGGGAAAAACATTAGTTACCGGAAGTCATCGCATTTAGTTTATTCAGTATTACTTCCCAGGATTGTGCCAATTATGTTATAGACATGTTTCTTTTGTTACTAGCTGCAGTACTAGCCAACCACTGCTCTAAGTTTAACGTATATAATATATATTTTTCTATTTAAATTTGTATTAATTTGAAAATAAATTTTATTTTCATATATTCTATCGATATTATACTCGTTTATTCACTCTTCTTTCTCACCATTTTTTTAAAAACTGTTCGTAGCCGAAAGTTTGAATGTACTGCAAAAGTTTAAATAAATTCGTGTACAGTTTAAATATATTTGCAAAAGGATCAAATGTATTTGCAAAAGAATTAAATCAATTTGTAAAAGGTTGAAATAAATTTGTGAATGCTATACTGAACTGTAATAGCAGATAAGTTATTTGTATTTAATCACACCAAAACAATAAACTGTTTAATTATATCAGCAAGATGGCCACAGTGAAAGCGTTCTATGCTCTCTCTCTGAAGAATCCCGTGTCCGTAACTCCGAATCACGCGACGTAAATTCGGGGAATGGTGAAAATTCAGAATGTACGTAAGTCCGAAGCGCCATAACTCAGGGTATTCCTGTACTAATTGACATGACATTACACTGTTCACTATGGGGTAATATACCTATAATAAGATTGGCAATTAGATAAAGGATGGAATTGAATGGACCAGATCTGGATCCCTCCAGAAAGAAATCTAGAGGTATTGACTCTGAATTAAACATGAATACACCATGGTGAAAGCATAACATAGCATGCTTCTATCTTGGCAACTACTGAGCCATGTAGTTTGGCCTCTAATGTTGCAAAATTATTGAAGGCTGCTATTATAAATACAGATTTTCATTGAAAATAATCACTATTGTAAATTGTTCCCTATATTGAAATATTTGAGAAAAATGTTATTAAAATAATTATTTTTTTGTTATATTCAAAAATAATTTCAAAGCTAATAAATAATTATTGTTGATTAATTTCTTATATATAAATGAATAATATATAGATATTAAAGAAAAAGTTTATAAAAATAATTTTTTTTTCAGCCAACAAGCTATTCTTCATCATGATGAGGAATATAATAACTTTTTTGCATCTTATGTTGCATTATGTACTCATTACATTATTAGTAATGCCTCTTATAGTAAGTAAAGTTTAATAATATAGACTACCATATATAGTTTTAAAAATAAAATAATTAATTTTTTCGTTATAAAATGCAATCTAAATCAGTTTCTTATCAGTAATAACTAATATAATTAGAATTAAACTGTACTTTCTCATAGATCACAATAATAATAATAATTGTTTTCATAAATATCAATTTTACTTCTTTAAATATACAAAATTTAAATTACATAATTTTATATAAAAATAATATTAATATTTAAAATATATTAAATTTTGCAAATTGCATTATTTGTTAACTAAGTTATTAGAATATTTTCTTTATTATAGGAAAATAAAATAAAATTTACTTCCATGAATTATTCAAGAGGCTTTACAGTTTTCTTGAATAATTCTATGAAATAATTTTTACAAATATAAGATTCATTATGCAGAATTGTAATAGGAACTTTGAATATGAAGAATTATTATTTCCAGATAATTTTTGATCTCTTCTATAGCATAATGTGCTGATGAATCTGCCTATTTATTTCTCCCATTCAGCAGTTATTGTGCAAATATGAAATCATTAAACTATATTAAAAATATTTCAGTACAAGTTTATATTTCTTTATCCATAATGCTTAGGATCAGATATATTTTAAATTTGGGAATTTTTCAGATTTCAGAATTGTATTTCTGTACATATATATTTCAGTAACATCCTAGCAGGATCTGTGACAATACTCTCTAAGCAAATACATAAATATTTATATTGACCAGTGAGTGGGATAAACAAAAACTATAAATACTGTAATATAGATTTGCACTTATTTTTGGCATGAATAGTCCAGTATCTCCTTTAGTCAGGACAAAATTATGGATATAAATGGGCAGAATCATTTTTATTTAAAGAAAAAATCAAATAATTTTTATGTTAATTGAGTATAAATTTATAAAATATGTGAAATATAATATTAAATATCAATGTTGTATCTTAAATGCAATAAATATTTCAACATTACCTTTCATAGTCTAATAATCATAGATACAAGCATTAAAGAACATAGAAAGAGCATATAATCACATTATAAACACAAAAATATTCTGGTTTTTTTGTATTTATAATATAATTAAGTGTTTCTTTGCATTTTTCTGCTTCTTCTTCTTCTTCTTCTTCTTCATCATACTTTTTGCAAGAGTACTTAGAAATTGTTTTTATCTTGTTTTACGACATAGCCCCGCTTCTCAATACACTTCATCCACTTGTCCACAAGTTTGTGAATGCCTTCTAGAAAAAAGCTTTTTGGTGTGCCTTTGTACCGCCTCCATTATTTCGTTGTCATTTACAATTTTCTTTCAAAGATCCAAATAACTGAAACTCCAATGGCGCTAAGTCCGGACTGTATGGCGGATGTTTCAACACTTCAAATTTCAGAGCATGCAGTGTTTGAGTGAACTTACTTAATTCTATATAATAAAATGGAAATTGTAAGACTAACAAATGAAATTAATGAAAAGAATGTACAAATATATCGTCTATTACGAAAAAGAAGGCAGTGGCAGCAACTTCTCGATTTATGAACCGATTCAACCGAATAATGTACTCGATTTATAATATAGAGAGATTTTCTGAAGGAAATGGAACCTACAGCAGTATTTTTTTATAGAAAATTATGAATATATGTTTTTTAAGAATTAATTTAACAAAATATTGAAATAAAAGTCTCATTAATAATATTGCATATGTTCAGAAATTGCTAATTACAAATCAAGGGCCGGATTCACAAAGAGTGTCGTTATTTACGACGTCGTACACTGACGACGTCGTTAAATATAACATGTTAACGATTTATCGTAAATGCTATTAACAAAACCTATCGTAAGCTACTTGACAATTAGGGACGAAAATATTGTCGTCTTGTTTCGAGAGTATGGATATGACATCAACGTTTCCATGAATGTAGCCAATAAGAAAGTGACTTATATACTTTGACATAACTCAATAAGACTCCGACTTACATCTCGGAGGATAAAGCGGTGGCTACACCCTCCATATAAACAGAAAGAAGAAGAAGAAGGAAGTGACTTCTGGGTAAAAATGGACGACAAGAAGGATAAAGAACAGCGTTTCACTCCTGCAGAATAAATGCTTTTATTTTTATAAGTAATTTGAATAGTTTTAATACTTTTTGATATAAATTTGAAAGAAACGAGCTGATGTATATTATAAAAGTTAAATTAATTTATCTTTCTAATATAATAGTTTAATTAAATATACAGTATTTTTATAATAATGATTTATCTAGTTTAATAGTCTTTAACTCCCGGCCCGTCGATCCCCGTCCTCCACAATCCGGCTGACCCCTCCGCTAGAGTGGGCAGCCTGTGGAAGGGCTTGTTTCGCCCTGCCTCTTAGTGGCGTCATCTGTTGACAAAAAAAAAATAGTCTTTAACTGGCCCAGATCATTTAGATCATTAGAATATATTTTTACAATAATTATTTATCTTGTTTAATAGTCTGTAACTGGCACAAATCATTTAGAAAATTGATGTAGCCTACTTTTTATATTCCACAAATGCATTGCAAACATTTGTAATGATTCTCGATATCGTAGGCTGGCTAATATAAACATCTCGTATAACAGATTGAAAGCTACCATTGCTAAAAAAATTTCAGTGCATATAATAGTTGTGTTTCCACATTTATGGCATACGAACTCTGTCTTTCTCTGTACATAAGGTGAAAGTTCTATTAATTCAAAAATCGCATCTTTAGATAATTTATAGAAAAGAATAACTTCGGTAACTAAAATATCATTAAAACTGAGTTGAGGTAATCGATATATTCGATAATAAATCTGACTCTTCATCGACACGGAGAAAAATACTCTTCCGCCATCTTAAAATTGATGATAACGACACGGTCGTGGCGTCGTTAGCTAACGACGACAATTAATGTCGTTACTGATTGCAACAAGTTTTGTGAATACGGACAACCGTCGTTTCGAGCCATAACGACGATATTTTGTCGTTAGTTCAATAACGACGCTTTTGTGTATCTGGGCCCAAAATCTTTAAGTCAGTTAATATTCTCAATCCTAATTCTCTAATAAGTTAGTTATTAATAAAAATAAGTTATTTTTATCCCAATAATAATTTCTATAGATATTTCTTAAAAGATTTATAAGGCAGAGTGGGGTAAGGTCGTAGTTGAGGGAAGTGTATTAACAGGATTTTTTTATAAGATAATCGAAATTTTGCTAATTGATATTGTAGTATTATACTACAAGTTAATATCGACCTATTGACGTAGATAGCACGCGATGAATGACGCGATTCCAAAATTTACATCGATTTTTACAAACGCGTCATATCCGAACAGCGCACACAACTTTCATGCAATCTTAAAAGTGCAATAATTCTTAAAATAACTTCATATTAGGATCTTTTTTTCGTAGACATGAAGAATATTGATTAAAATTTACATTAAGCAAACAATATTTTTTTATCATTTCAAAAGGTTTTGAAAGAAACCCTGGTAAGCTCTTACCCCGTAAATATTCTTACCTGGGGTAAGTACACATCACCACCTTGGGGTAATCGCGTATTAGGCTGCTCTAGCCTCATAACGCGTTCAATCTTATTTTTTCGTGTTCTATATTTTAATTTGTTTATTAACTTTTTTTCTAGCATATAACATGGGTCGCAGCTACGTCAGAAAAATCAACAGGGGCGATTAGTCAAAAGAAATTAATGAAATGTGAACGTTTCCTAAATGATGATCGATAATGCTAAAATATCAATCAGATATTTCGAATAAACTATTTTTTGTTTGATAAGAAACACTTGGTCATATTAATTATCATTTGTGAATTTCACATCACTTTATATTTTTGTTTTATTTCACTATACCACCTATCCCTTGTCAGAGTTCAATCCTTGTTTCTTTAACAAAGAATAACTCTAAAACGAAAACAACCTAAAAATAATGCGGTAAAAAGCATTTTATTACAAATTTGTTCTTAATTCTGCTCGTAAGTTTCTTTAACAAAGGATAACTCTAAAACGAAACAACCTATCTTAATGCAGTAAAATTTATAGTAGATCTGTTCATGATTCTGCTTGTGCCAATTAGTGTGCATAAATAAACTTCAAAGCTTTTTTAACCTGCATGTTCGCTCTTACCCCGGTTTGAGGTAAGAGCGAACAGGGGTAGCGACGTGTAGGGGTAGCTGACATTTTGTAAGATTTTGTCGCAAAGATAAAATTTTCAAGGATGAATTATACGATAATAGTTGTGGAATGCGATTGTTAATGACTCTGCCAAATATTTATACGATCGGTTAAAATGCCTGGGTTTAAAGTCTAACTTTGCAAAAACCGGTCGCACTTCCACTTTGTCTTATCTATTTTAATGGGGACTGTGAAATCAAACTATTCTTTATTAAAACTTTAATATATATAAAAAACGTTAACATATAAGCTTACATATAAAAGTCTATCACATAATTATAGGTATAAAATAGTTTCTTAATCTATATATTTCTGTCAGATTCAGAATCTTATTTTTAATTTCTTTTCCACTTCTGACAATGCCAAGATCAGCTATGTTTTGATATCTTATTATATACATGAGAATTCATTCTTTGACTTCTTAATTCTGAAAGATTTTCTTTTCATAAATCTATTAAAGTATTTACTTCACTATCTGACTAGTTTTCTGTTCTTTGTTTTATCTACTCAGACACAATTGCCACATGCACAGTCTGAGAGATACACGTGGGGCTATCTCTCCTTTATTTCTTTCAAAGGAAAAAAATCATCTTAAATTATAATTAAAGCTTTAAATATGTTAACTATTGAAATATAAATAAATATATTTAAAATTAGCTGACAAATGTCATTATTAGCTAAATTTAACAATCTATGCTATTATATTAAATAACTGTTTTGGTAATAGGCCACTCCTTCGGGGTCATCATCAGGTTTAATATTAACTTTATACAAGACAAACTTACAAGGTAGATTGTCTTACCCCCCTTTTTTACACATGCGCAGTGAAAAACGGACATACTATACATCAACATATAATTCTGTGGGTCGGAGGTATAGGGCACTATGTCCATTTTTGGCCAAAATGAGTATAGGGCACTATGTCCATTTTTGGCCAAAATGAGATTATTGGCACAAATCAATGGGTTTCTCGATCCTCTGCCCATATGTATACAACACTATGTCCTACATCAATAATTGGTGGAGTTAGGTGCTTTTAAATAACACCAAGTCCATAAGGGAGAACAACGTAAAACAACTTCAAACTGCTCTCCTGTAAAATGTAGTAAATGTGACATAGTGTCTTATACTTCTGACCCACAGAATTGTAAACACCTATCGACTAGGGTGTCTAAAGCCGAGTTCATATTTGACCCACTAAAACATAACGGACATTTAACAATTAAATAACCAAAACACGTAACGGACTTTTTAAAAGGTTCTCAACCAATATCATAAAATTGTCATCCAAAAAATTACGATTAAAAGTTCATATTTGACCCACTAAAACATAACGGACATTTAACAAGTAAATAACCAAAACACGTAACAGACTTTTTAAAAGGTTCTCAACCAATATCATAAAATTGTCATCCAAAAAATTACGATTACAAAGTACTTCTCATAGCGCTAACAAATCTGAAATACATATTTTTTATAAACATAGGATACTAATAAAACACAAGAAAACAATATAGGCTGAAAAAAACGTTAAATCTGCAAAAAAAAACTTTCGTCATATCACGTGATGCATAGGTTGAAGACAGATGCGTCACCTATAATGTTTTTTTGGGATCTTTTTTTAGTCTTTTTTTATAAATTATTTACCAATCACTTCCATGCATTAGAAAGAGATCTTGAGTCATTGGTATTGATAATATAATCATTTTTAGATCATTTAATTATTTCAATTGACTCTGCAACTATCCCTTCAGTTCTGTGTGTGACATGTTTCACTAATTTAGCTTCTTTCCATTTAATATCTATGTTGTGTTCTATTGCTCTAACTCCTAGTGCCATATTAGTTTCACCTTTTTCTATAATCTTCATATGCTCTTTCAACCTTTCTTCTAAGTTGCAACTTGTGTATCCAATATATTTTTCTTCTCTGTTTAGGTCTAGGTTGGAGATCGGGATTTCGTACACACCTGTGTTTTTTTCTTTTCTGTATGTCTCTTTATTGTTTCTAAGTAACAAAAAGACGGTATCTTTCTTTTTGTAAGCTATTTTAATATTTATAGCATTTTCTGTGTCTTTATAAACAGTTTGTAACTGTGATTGATAGTCGACACTTCTATATTTGACTTCTTTTGATTGGATTTTTTTCTTTTTTGAGTTTAAAGCTTTTGTAACTGAGGATAGTGTTTTTTTTTTCAAGAAAATGTTACTATACCAGTGTTTTTTTCCTTGCGAGAATGTTTCATTTATTTCTATGTCTCTATCTGCTTTTGTACTGCAATGCATAAAGGCTTTTCTAAAAAGAGTCTAAAGGCTGAGGCTTTATGAGTGAATTTGGTTGTTGATGTGTTTGGTATGAATAATGGTACATAGATTGGTTTGTGGTATACTTTAGTTTTATAGGTGTTTCCTGTTATTTCTATTTGAACTTCTAAGAAGTTTATCATCTTATTGCTTGCTTGATCTAATTTTAAATGGAATCCTAGTGAATCATCCAACATACATTCTTCTAATGCTTTTTGGGTCTTCTTGTTTTTCCCATATTACACAAATATCATCAACATATCTTCTGTATAATTTTATTTCCATTGCGAATCTTGGTATTATTGTTTCCGCTTTGAACCTGATCTGCAGTTCAGCTAGTACCCCTGCCATCAGGCTTCTGATAGGGACACCTGTTGTTTGTTTGTAATATTTACATTTATTGGTGTCAAATCCTTGTCTCTCTAGGAATTTCTTTAATAGTCTGAAAAGATAAAAGTCATATGGTGACAAATCTGACCTCTATATAGGATATTGAAGGACCTCCCACTTCCTATGGGCTAGTGCATCAATAACACCTCCAACCTTGGCAGCATGTGACCATGCATTGTCATGGAGAATGATGATTCCTGAAGATGGCAGCCGGATTTCTTGTTTTTGCTGGCCTTATGCAGATTTTTGAATGTTTTGTGTGTACTGCTGGGCATTGATTGTGGCATTGGAGTCTTTAAACTCTAGTAAGATGGGTCCCTGCATGTTGAAGAACATAATCTTTCCAGCTGATTGCTATATTTTGAATTTCTTTGGTGTGGGTGAACCAGCATGCTTACAGACTTTCCAGTTCAAAGTATTGACACCATGTTTCATATCCTGTCACTATGCACTGCAAGAATTGCTCACCCTCATTGCAGTAGCATATCAAATGCTGAAGTCCATTTGCTGTTCCTTCGTGGTGTTCAGTCAGCATATGAGGGCACCCATTGACACTACTGGCTTGCATATCCTGCTTGGACAGGCTTTTAATCACACCAGCCATCTTCAACATTATGCCACATTCAACAGATTTCATTTGAACATTATTTCATTTCCATGACAACTTTTAACAACTTTTCCGTTGGGTTATAGGAAGCCGCGTTTTTGGAGTCCATGTTATATGGGGTCTACTTGTATATAATATTTTTTTAAATTTAGTTACCTGTATTCCATTTTGTTTTTTTTCCTTTATAAAAAGAAACTTTCTTTAAAACAAGTTAATTAACACAATAAAATCATATTTGAAACTAATGCCCCTCTCATTAGCAATGTGTGATCAGTGCTGAAACTAATGATCTAAGTACTCTTATATAACATGATTCCTTATAATGTGGAATGTATCCTCTGAATTGTATGGGAGTTCATTATATATGAAATTTTATAATTAAAATGTAGCTTAAGGAATACCTGTACTGTAATTAACAGTTATTAAATCTTCATAAAGTTGGATATAAGATTCATTTATAAAAGATCATGTATAAATTAAAACTGATAATATAATTTTATCAATATTTGAATTATCAAGAAATGATATCAAATTAAGATTATAATTTTTTTTCATAGTTTCAAAAAGTCAAATCATAAATGCAGCAGAAGCTTGTAAAATATTATTACATTATTTATTATATAAAGTTCAAAAATTTGAAGAACAGAGTTGTTTATTACAGGTAAAAGTATATAATTTAATTTTTTTATATATAATTTTTGAAAAATCCATCAATTATACTTTTTCTTTTTATTAATTAATACATCGAATTATATTACATCTAAAATAATTCTATATTTGGATTATCTTTTAAATATATATAGTAGCCCTTTGATTTATGATGCTATAAAACTATTAATATATATATGAAACTATAATAATGAAAATTTAGCCAATTATAGTAATTAGATGTAATAGATGTATACCATCAATCAATGCAGTTTTTTTTTTTAAATATTTGGAATTTTGTTTACTTTTCAGTATTTAATGTGTTCACTTTGGAATCAGCTTTCTTTATTATTTAATATATTTATTTAGATAACATCAATAACAATGGTTCTTTAATGAAATATGAAGAAAAATAAAATTTTTATATTCTGTTGAAATATTATACTAACCAAAATGACTCTTAGTGGATTAATTTAGAGTAGGGATTCTTAACCTTTTGATGACTCCAGACTCCCAGTGGATTGCCCAATATAGTCCCATACTCCCTTCACTTGACTGTCATGTTCCATTCATGTACTATCCAAGTATAAATTAATACATTAAATAAAATAAATACCAGTACCCAGAGATTGAGTCCCATACCTCCAGCATTTGGTTCCCATATCCCCAAGGGGTATGGATACCTCTGGTTAAGAACCCCTGATTTAGAGTTAAATTGTAATTAATAATTATTTTTATAAATTAAAACTACAATGTCACCATCTATTGACTTAATAATTGAACTGTAATTTTCAGCTAATTTCTTGAAATAAAAATTGCCACAGCTTCGAACCAGAAACTTCAAGTTAATATCTTGATACCTTAATCAGACTATCATAGCAACTGGCAGATTTCCATTTTGAGAAGTTTATATATTGATTAAACTTTTATATAATACAAACCTCAAGGGAATTTATTCCAAAAGGTAATTTTAATGATTTGAAAGAATTTAAACTAATTTTAGTGCCATCTCATAATTAGAATAATTATTATTTTATTAAATCAATGAGTGGCGCCATCTATTAATTAATAATTAAACTAGAATTTTTAACTAATTTATCTGAAAAAAAATCTGCCTTGGTCTGGAATCGAACAAGGACCTTTGGGTTAATGACCCAACGTCATACTACTAGACCACCAAGGCCAACGAGCAGATTGATTCTCCAGACAATTATATTAATTTTAGAATTAATTTTTTGATTATCTATATTGGATTTTGCTGATAGATTTATTCCTGACCAGGCTAAATCTAGCCACGGGTCCTCAATAAATTCTTTCAAATCATTACAATTACCATTAAAGTTTCAAGGGATATAATTTGGCTAGTAAAATTAGGTTTATATATTGATTTATTTAAATTAATATATATATATATATAAATTTCCGGGATAGCATATACAATGAAATGATAAAACCAATGACACAACAAAGACAAGTACAAACACATCAAGTGAAGACTGATTTAATACTGCTGCTATTATTAAAAATTATTTCTACTAGATCTTCCTCTATTTAGATGTCTTTCTAATTTAAACATTATACAAATCAAAATTTTAAAATTTATTTTATCATATAAATCTGCTAGCTAATATAATTAATTAGGCAAACTCAAAATATTATCCATTTAATAAATAGAATAAATTTAATTCTGAGAAAAGGAAAAACATTTTTATCAAGAATGGCAACCTTAGAAACATTGTTTCCACTATTTTAATTGCAGCCAGTAAACAAGTAAGATCTTAATACTTAAGCCCAAATTTATTTAATTATTAAATTTACAGTTTATTACTTCTAAATTATTCCACTATGGGTTGTTTTGATTAATTTTTTTGCATTAATATGGATTCCTTTAACTGTTGTTATATTGTTTTTGTGCTATTTTTTTTCATGACATGTTTTCATTTCTATCCTTATGATAACTTTTTATATTGCTGTATATTTAATTTGCCATGAATATGGATGCATCTGAAGCGTGTACAGTTCGTTTAATAAAGGTGTAGACATAGTCTGTAGGAGCAGCAATGACAGGAAGTAGATCACTTACAATGTCTGAAATTCACAGAAAAGGCTTCCTGTAATGAAATGGACTGTTCTTGTTGCCGTATAAACATGGATGTGGTAGATTGCGTAGAGGGGGAGAATTTCGATGACGTAGGTGACATGATTAATTCCTGTCACATTTGTTGCTGTATTTTTTGATTGCTTTAATTTTTATAAAACACGAAAAAATCTCTTTACAATTTAGAAAATTGTATTAATTTAATTAAGGTTAACTTTATTAATATTTTCTAATTAAATAAAATGCTTATAGGTTACCCGCTATTAAATAATAATTCCATATTCGTGAAGTAATTCTTCACAAAAGTGATTTTTTTATATTAATAAATGATTAAGTTCATCTTATAAGCAGTAAATTTTATTTGAAAATTTACTTATAAAATAAGAAGTTTAAACTCTTGAATATTTAACGTTAGTTAATTTTCAGATGTGTTTCTTACTATATGCATATTATATAATAGATAAAATTTAAAATGTTTAAATGGGACTGAAAATGTTTCCATCAGAATAGACTTGGCAGATCGGAACGGATCTTCTATGCTTAGATGAATTATTTCTGCATCTTCATCGCTTGTAGTCAGTCGTGGATGCCCAGGCAGTTTTTTAGGTGATAGGGTTCCTCTCTTGTGAAATAGCTGTAATAATTTATAAATTGTTTTTGGGCTTATTTGAAGTAGTTTTTTAGGTGATATGGTTCCTCTCTTGTGAAATAGCTGTAATAATTTATAAATTGTTTTTGGGCTTATTTGAAATATATTTCCAATATCTTTTACAGATATCCCATTTTCCCTGTGATAAAGGATTAATTCTCTAATGTTTTAGATATGGCAGGTGGCATGTTTGAACGCGAACTTATCTCAGCTCACTTGAAGAATCCTTCTTATCGCTTGATAATTCAGTTAATGCCAGTAATTTTATGGCTCTAATTAATTTTTTATTATTTGTTAAGCTACCTAATGTATTAATAAAGCTTAAAAGTTAATGATATAAAATGAAATAGTCTTTTAGACTGAGAAATCTAAAGCCAGTCTAGTATAACTTCCTCCCCCAATGTAGCATCTGACTACATGGACTTTACCGATTTGCACTGAATGACGATCAACTCTTGAGCTGATGAATCCATCTGTTTTTGTGTATTGCACGAAAGCCGAACCATTTCGATATTGTCTACACCTTTATTAAACAGACTGTACATTAGATTTATTGTCTTGCTCCTTTTATAATGACTACCCGGAATATCATCACCTCTAACTCACCTCTTTTTAATTTTATGTTGTAGTTAGGTATTTGTAAAAATATTTTAATTATGAATTCTTAAAACTACAAAATAATTGAATTTATTTTTTTACTCTAAATCAGAAACAAATTATGACCTTGATCCAAAGTTTATGTAAAACTTCAGCTTCACTTCAGCGAGTTGATCTGATTACTTTAGGTACTGTATTAAAGTCTGCAAAAATTCCATCTATATTTAATACAAGTTCAGAATTATCAGGTCAGTAATTTATATTATAATTAATGAAATATAATCATTAATCATAATATTTTATTTATTGTAATGAATTTACTCCATATAATTTTCTCACGATTTTATTATTATTTTATTTTTTATTTTATCATATTGAAATAGATTTTGTTAATTTTTTTTGTTGTTATAAAATAAAATTCAGAAATAATAATTTGTCTTCAAAATATTAATCAAAACATAATTTAATAACTTCAATAGTATAATTTAGAATTGAAAATTATTAGCAATTTTTTTAGCAAAACTTTCTATTGTGGGCTTCATTTTGTACTCCCAGTTCTGACACCAGGAGCAGGGTTTAGATTGTGTTGTTTCATTATGATGAATGTTATTTATGTAGGTGTATCCTAGAATAATTGCTGAAAAATCATGAGCATGGGTAATCAGTGATCAGTGGACTAGAAAATGAAGAGAGAAGCACAGAAATAATCAACAATAAAACTAATATATATAACTAAATAATATAACAATTATTGATATGAAATAATAATAAAATAGAAATAAGCTAAGATATAAAGATAACATAAATTGAATACAAGTAACATAGAATAAAAGGTAACAAAAGTAATTAATAGAGTTAAACAAAATATCTAATTTTAATTTAAACTACATTATAGCCCCCATTAAATGCAAGATGCAGTGCTCGAAATAATTTCAAAAATCCAGTAGCCAAAAAAATTCTGATTGCCAACACCCTCCCCCAAAAAACACTTGCATAAATTCACCAGCAAATACATTTTTCACACCACAGTCGGGGAAGTACCATGTAGTATGTGAGTTGTGCTTTTCACGATGACCACATCAAAAGTGTCATGTCATATATATACATTCAAACATTAATTTCAGGCAGTGAAATAAATACCCATAATTTCAATAAACAGTTACTAGGCCATTTGCTAAAATATTTCATATTTCAAGTTCACAAAATTCTCCACAACCACATGTAATCAGCACGAAACAATGCGAATGGCAAACGATCTTCTTTTTTCTCCTTCCTTTATCTTTTTGAAAATTCTTGAAATCGAAGCACAAATGTTAAAAGATTAAAAATTAATTTATTTAGAAAACGTTTTTGGCTATTCAATAACTTTCTGAAAATTACCTGCGTTAACAAGTGACAATCAAAATGCACCTTGCAAATCTCATTGAGATACTGCAGTATTAAAAATCCCAGTGAAATTTCGACCCCCTAATTAAAGGTTCCTGAGTTCATTGGTGAAGGTCCCATGAGGAGCAAAAGCCGTGTTCTCAAGTTATGGGGCTCCAAAGTTTGGACTCGAAATCACATTTCTTTATGGTTTCCTGCAAAACTTTTATAGATAACTGGATATTTTAAACGACTTTTGACGTAACTTATCATTCCGAATCAAATGCAATCAATTTAAATAAGCTACGACTTATATTTATGAAGTTACAAAATAATTTTTGTTTACAACGATATATCCGTTCCGAAGCTTGGTAGAATTCTCAAATATTTAAATTTTTTCTGGGTCTTTATTTTCACCAGTTTTTCATCCATCAGCTATTACCATTACCTAAAACAAATGGTTTAGCCCTCTGAAAGTGGTTCCCACTTTTGTGAACTAGAGACACTACAGAATTTTTCTTGTCAGAGCTGGACTATACAGAAAAAAATCATGAAAATAAATTGTGGGAAGTATTAATCAAGCATTTCCAAAGCTATTTCATCACACTCGCCAGCTGCAATTTCTGAGTCGCCAATGGTGAACTGGTGGCTTTTATTTCGAGCCTGCCCATAAATATACCTATTAGAGAGAGAGTTTTCTTTTTCTTTAATTCCTTTGTTGAATAAAACTTAATAGAAAACAAAAATACTGACAAACACAAGATGATAATACTTACCGAAGAAAGCAAAGAGAAGAGTTGCAAGTAGAATGTGCACCTTTATACTGTTAAAAAAAGTTTTTCTCTTATTTTAAATTCTCCTATCACATCAAATTAAAGAGAAGATTTAATTCAAAACTCAACACTTCATTTGTCAAGAAAGATAGTGTCTCTTGCATTAGATTGACAAGAACATTTTACTGGTTTACTTTAATCAGAATCCATGATCTCAAAGCATTAGATCCCTTGTCTGTTTCTCTTCTAGGTATTATTTGTAAGTTTGCTCAGTGTTAAATTCCATTCCCTCTCCCAGTCAAAAAGATCATTCAACAATAATAAAATTTTCCTAATTAGTTTCATTAGTATTTTACAGTATAAAATGAAGTTATTACATTTTAATTTCTGCAATTAATTTAGTTAAAGAAGTTTTTGACAAACTAAATCATTATGATATTTAAGTTTTTTAAATGTTCTTTTAAAAGAGAAGTTTCTAAAGATTATGCATATAAAGCAAGATGATCATTACATCATGATTTGTTAGACTGCCATTTTCACAATTACAATTAATTCAAATCCAACAATAATAATATAGAAGCTAACAGAATTACAAGTACATACACAATATATTTAAATAAATAATAAAATAATATAAAACAGAGAAGTTATTTAACTATTCAAAGATAAAAGTGCTAACAGTTTCTGGTTTTTCATTTCTTAAAAAAATGATTTCTAGATAGTTATTATTGTAAATTAAATGAACAAAATCTGATTCTATTATTTGTCTGTGTTTGACACCTGCAAATATGATACCATGGTGTCTGATATCTGATAAGTGTGAAAAAAGGCATGTTCTGGAATCTTACACTATAAGAAATTTTCAGTCTTTTCTGTAAGATGAGATATACATTTTAATTAGTTGCAATCTTAAAGCTTTTTTTAATCCTGAATTTTAAAACTATTTTATTAAGAATAAAATATATACTTGAATATAAAACAGATTTATACATAATAATACAAACAATAAAAAAGCTTAAAATGAACCAAAATAAAATTTTAATTAATAACAAAGTACTTTCAGGTATAAGTGTCCATCTTCGGTGCAACAATTACAAATTAAAACATTTTTTTTTAATTCAGATTAAATTTAAAATCATAGAAGTGTTAAACATATTATGATGATATAAATTTAAGAATAGATGCCATAAAAATTATATAAAAGTTACAGATGATACAAACAATCTTATGATCATATTTACATTAAAAAATTAATAGTTAATGATATACTTCTTTGATCTGGCCAGTTCCCTAAGCTTCAGGAAGATTGCACAAGTCTTTCAAATCAATAGCTTTTTGTTAAATATATATATTTTTTGACAGATGTACTATTTTTCATGTATAAATTCTTTATTATTTAAATTATTATTTTATTATTAATTACAGATAATTTTCTTTGATATATAAAATATATAGTATTCATATAGATAAATAATGATTTTAGGATTAAAAAGAATTTATAAAACTTGAACTTTTCATTAGGATAATAGTATCATCATCATGATATATACTACTCCATCTATTTATCTAATGATATCATGCATCAGTGATATTTTATACCCTTCATTATGTCATGTACAGTCTATGACAGAAAGGTTTTGATATCAGCGGAAAAGGTTCGGCTTTCGTACAATACGCGAAAACTGATTGAGTCATTACTGCAGTTGTTGATCGTTGTAGGCTATAATGTGGGTTGCAACCATTCCATCAGTTGATTAGCAACAGGGAGTGGAAGGAATATTGCATATTTAAGCGTTTACATGCAAAAAAAATGATTTCGTTTACTATACTTTGCTCTTAACTTTTATTAATACATTAAATAGCGTAAAAAGTGTTAATGAAATAAATTAGGATCATAACTTTACTGGCAATTACTGAATTATTAAATAATAAGATGCGTTGCATGCTGAAGTGTCATTTAATACCGTATTTAAAGGCATGAACTAGGTTGTTCATGTTGAGTGCAAATTATTTCAAAATGCTACCTACTATGTCTAAGAGTTCTAGGTTGCTAATTAATATATTTTTTAGTATTATTTGTGTATGGAAGTATTATTTGTGTTTATTAATATTTAAGAATAATATATTTCAATATTAAGAATTCGAAGAATAGCAAATTATAAAAAAAAAATTGTTTTTCAACTCCACCAAAGCTCTAGGCTTTGCCCATTAAATAATATGTTATATATTATACGGTTTCATATTTTTATTATATGCATATCTGAAAATACTGAAAATAAACGAACTTTTGAATGTTTAATGTGTATTTTTTATCTTACAATTAAAAACAAATTTTATATGAAAAAATCATATCAAAATAAGATTTTTAAACTTAGAAATTTTCACTTCTATATTCACAGAACAAAAAACAAAACATTATACAATTATCTAAACTATAATGACAATAATTTCAATACTGAGTTTTTATAACTTGTAAAGAGCTGTATTGTATTTTATTATTTTTGTTATGTGATGCTATAATATTTTATTGATACGTTAACCGTTATTTATTTATTTATTTTTGTTATGTTTACGCAACTTTTAAAAACAAAAACTGTTCTTCAGCTAAGTTAATTTAGTTTGAAAAATAACCGATAATTGTTTGTTCTAGAACCTAATAGTTCTATTTTAGAATTGTATAACTGAAGATGGTATATTATGGATACCGAAAACGTTTTTAA
Organism: Olivierus martensii; assembly: GCA_000484575.1. Lineage (NCBI taxonomy): Eukaryota > Metazoa > Arthropoda > Arachnida > Scorpiones > Buthidae > Olivierus > Olivierus martensii. The sequence goes on from AYEL01063142.1 coordinate 53,013, forward strand.
TAAATTTTGAGTGTTTATTTTAACTGGTTATTTATCAAAGAATTTGTTAATTGCCAATATGGAAAAACGTGGGCGTGGTTTACTAACAGAATTGTACTAACATCTGATCATGGATTATATCTAATTGATCTGTAAGTATGATACATGTTGGCAACTTGGTTGGTTAGTTTACTTCTTTTCCTT